>JBAWJQ010006439.1:0-162907 GCA_037783105.1 Bactrocera zonata
AAGTGATTTTGCTGAAAAAACCATTTGTCCTGTTTTGTATTCAGAATAGAAGTGACTAAAAGGTTTGATATAATCTTTATTATAGCATTATAGTTATGTATGCATATTTAGGACCCTGTTAATATTTCTAAAGTGAATACAATTAGGTCATAAGTCAATAATAGATAACTCGATCGGTATGGTTCTGCTAGGGTTCCCCAGATGAGTTCTGCAATGTTTCCGGTCCTTTAACAAAATAAGAGTTCAGAGCATCAGCGCTATATGATAAAATTTTTTGGAAATAAGATTTTCAATAGTTTTGGAAACAATTAGAGATAAACTGAAAGCAATAGACGTTATGTTATGAATTTCCCACCTATAAGGTCTAATCTGAATTACCGTTGGTTTGATTATTAGCTTCGCAATGAAGAATGATATATGATATTTTTATCGAGATATTTCAGAAACATATTTTTCGGAAGAAGTTGAAACAAACTTATTTACAAAATTATCCTCGGGTTATATCAAACTGTTATCAGATAGCTGCACTATGGTCTGAAATTAAAATTTTTTGGCATAAATCCAAAAATTATTTTTTCTTATTTCAAAAAAATAGGTACGCAGTATTAATTGAGACATTTTAGTGGTCTAAAATATTCAAAAAATTATTTGGATATGGCAACTCTGTTCTAAATACATTGGCTGCTATATATATTTCTGGCCTAGGCAACACTAAGTGTTGCCAGGCGCAATCTGACATTTCCTTTGGAAAGTTTGACATTTTTTAGCATAACATCACACGGTTTGTCATTTAATCTTGAATTGTTTATTTACAGGGAATTAAAAAATTCCTCTCGGCCAAAAAATGGAATTAACTCGTGAACATTTTCGTGCGATCATTTTTCACAACTATCGACGTGGATTATCACGACAAGAGTGCATCGATGAACTAAAATCTTTGTATGGCTATGAAGCACCATCCGAATTCCGTGAAGGTCGTCCAAAAACAGCCGTTGTGCCAGAAAACATCGATGCCGTACGTGAACTGATAATGCAAGACCGTCATGTAACATACCTTCAGATAGAGGCATGCCTAAGCATTTCTCCCACCAGCTTACATTCGTTATTGCATGAACACCTGGCCGTAAAAAAGGTTTGTTCTCGTTGGATCCCGCACAATTTGACAATCGCCCAAAAAAAGGCTCGTGTGGATTGGTGTAAAGAAATGCTGAAAAAATACGATCGCGGTGCTTCAAAAGACGTTTATAAGATCGTCGCAGGTGACGAATCATGGATCTATGCGTATGAGCCCGAAACAAAACAGCAATCGACCGTTTTCGTGAAGATATCGCAATTTTTGGAGCTGAAATTCAAAAATTTTTACTATAGGTCCAAGGGATTTCATCCATTCTTGGAATTTTTCATAACTAAGTCATATATAATCTGTATTCGAAATTTCAATGGCCTAGTGCCACTCCTTCTAATTTATGCCAAAAAAATTGAATTTCAGACCACAGTGAGCTGGTCTGACGAATTTCACCTACCCGGAAAGGCCATTTTATAAATACGCACTTTTTGGCTTCGTAAATTCTTAGACAAATCAAAAAAGATAATCTCCACCACAAAAGTTTGAATCAAATAGGCCTCAAATCGACAATTTTTCATCCGATTTAAGAAAACTCTCAGTAGTTAAAGAATTATTGAGTGCGTTTCTGTTCGGCCGTTATTAAAATGCTCAACTGCTTTGCATAATATCGATTGTCATGTCATCATGTGCATCCAGCAATCAAAAAAAAAAAGAAAAGAGGACCGCGCTTCAAAAGCCACCCGAGCTTCTCCCCGCCCAAGCATTAGCGCAAGCGTTGAAGGCAAAAGTGAATCGTTCATATTGCACAACAACAATGCCTATGCTATGCCCACACCCCACTGAAATGGATTTCAGATTTCGGCGCAACGCTTCACTGCTGGTGCTTCATTGAGCTGTGAATTTCGACGCGCACGTTCACGCTTTCACGGCGGACAGGCGAAATGAGCGGAAAGAACGCGCAGCGCGTGGGAGTGATAGGGAGTGATGGTGGGGGTGCACATTAACAATGCTGTATCGGCAGCAGCAATAACAACAAACACAGTCGACATTAGCATAACTACAAGAGTGTGTGTGTATGTGAGGGTGCTGGAGTGGATAGAGCAGCTGCTGCCTCCTGATATGCGTTAACACCTGTTGTTATTATTGTTGTTGTTGCTGCTGCCTAATCGCGTAGATAATGATCCTTTATCTTTGGCACTTACATATGCGACGTTTTATTCCGCGCCTTTTCGATTTTTACTTTTTCTTTCGCTGAGCCCCCACTTGAGTGCTGATGGTAAGGGATTTGTGTGGGATTTGCGAAGCGTTGTCGCTTAAGCTTTTTTTTGTGTATTTCTGTCAAGTTGTTGTAGCTTGTTTTTGTTGCTGATAGCACCACTTATACATGCGGAAAATGTAATGAAATCATTAAATTGCGTATCTAGAGCGAATGTCGTGCATTTCGAGAAGCTTAAATTCATGTTTCAAAGATGCTTTATAAAAAGCTTTAAAGTGTCCACATTATAATGTAAAATCGTTTTTAAGATTAAAACCAGAAAAAGTATGGAATATACATATATCAAAACTTTAGCACTAGTCTAAATTAAAGTCAACTATAGCAGTCGAATCGATTAATATCGCTATCGACATTAGATATTTTGAAACGGTGGGATTATAACTTGACAGTTGCTGAATTGAGCTGCTAGAACCAAAGGCAACATTAGTAAATTGTATTTTATAGTTATTAGTCACACTGTTACTCCTCTAGATTCATAAGAATTTTTTCTGCTAAATGATGACACTAATGTTTGACCAAGTTTCAGAAGAATCGAAACGGCAGATATGTTCTCAAAAGATTTGAACCATTTTGAGTTATTATACTAATGATCTAATACATAACATTTTATTGATATTCAAGATATAAATTAGTTTTAAAAACATAAGCAGAAAAGTGCATCCACAAAGGGATCAAGTAACTTTTCATAAGGACTAAGAAGGTATAAAGACCTACATTTAATCTTCTACCATACCTTTTGACTAAATAAAAAAACTTGAAATCAAAATCTTCCAAAAGAAGATTTTTTGACAGCATTTTTCGTTATAAGTGTGTCAGACAAATGTTTCTCTTCAAAAAAAGAAAAAAAGTACCTTCAAAAATGAAAAAGATATTCTTTATTTTACAAAATGCCTCATAATTCATAATTCGCAAAATATCGCCATTCAAAAAACTAATCTCTATTCACGTTTCGCATACTTTTGTGTGAATAGGTAATTTTATATATGTAAGTATCCCATCTCAACGACAACATTCGTTAATTTAAAGGTTCAGGGTGTTCGAGAGAATTTACTGCCAAGGGCGTACGACCTTTTCACCGTAACAAATTCTAGTGTATTAAATTATATAGATTAAGTTACTTAGTTAATATTCTGTGAAAGAATAGAATACAGAATATAAAATAGTTTTCCAAGAGGCACTAGAAAATGATAAAAAAAGTATCAATCGCGATGATGGAACTTTCTCAAGGAATAACCACTTAGAGCTGGTGAAACAAATTTCAAAGCAAAAGAACTAAGCATTCACATGGTCTTTGAAGCCGAAGACATCTTTTAAAAGAGAGAACAATTTTGAAAATATAATTGAAATCGCATCGACAATTATAGGCTCAGCTAAAAAGACGTTGCAGTTCGTTAACTCAGCAGCAAATCCGTAAACTATTTGAGGAATTTTTTACAAAATTATAAAATAAAGTATAAAGCACAACGTTAAGTGTAAATCTACACATTTTAACTTCAAACTATTTGTTCTTGCGAAACCACTGATTCGAATTCTGAATTTTATCGCTCATTAACTACAGGCAGAGAGTTCTGTAGTTTAGTATCACACTGCAACTGTCAGGTTAGGTTAGGTTAAAATGGCGATCATGAGAAGGAACTCACTTAGATAGCTAACACAGCAGTTAATAACGTTGGTCTCCTGTGGTACCTGGTATAAACTCCTAAATACTGAATTATATGAATCTTAAAGATCGAAAAGGCGTTTTGAGTTTTTCACAAATTTGTTGCGACTAAAATGCTAATATCAGTTTGGGCTATGACGGCTTTTTCGCCGAAGGTATGATTGCAGAGATGTGTTAGCCTCAGTTTTTCAGAGGCTGGACAATGTGGGAGAAACTGTCTGGTTATTTTTACCTTACCCTCCTCCATATAACTTTAACAACTAGCATCCGACAATATTTTAAGTCTTACCGCATTATTGACTTTTGGATACTTTCCAGTGTTATTTCTAGTGAGGACAGAACTCCTTGACCAGATTTGAAAGCTAACAGTGCGAGCTTACAAAAAGTTTTCAATATAAGAATTTGAATTTGATCGGTAAGTTTGTATGGCAGCTATATTCTATACTGGTCCGGTATCGACGGTTCTGACAAACAAACAGTATCTTCGGAGAAAATGGTGTGTGCAATCGGTTTCAGACTGATATCTCAAAAACTGAGAAGCAATTCCACTTATATACAGATGGACAGACAAACCGATTAACTTGAATATTATTATATTTTAAAAGATCTCCCAACTTTCCTTCTAAGTGGTGCAAACTCGTAGCAAGCTTGATATACCCTCTTCAGGTTATAAAAGACGAAAATATGTCGGATAGAACTTTTTCTAAGAGAACTCTATCACATGACTTTTTTTTCCGAGAGGACTAAAACTTTGTAAGAATGCTGATTTGCATGTATACATTTTCAAAAAACCCAAAGCGATATTTTTCATCTCACCCCTCCTCTGGCTTATCAAATTCTTGATTTTGCTTTATAACCAAAGGGGAAGGATATTTAAATTGACGCGTCATACGCGGCGTATACGCGATTTTAGATAATTCTATTTGACAAACATGAAGCGTTCACTTTCATTAGCGCTAGCAGACGACGCTGACAGCCATATCACTAGCACTAAATGGGAAATAAATTTGCCAAAATGTTTGTCGATATGTATGTATTGCATATGCTTACGACTGCTCTTATATAGTTAAGGCTTATGTATATATGTACCATACATATGTATGAGCATATTTGCACATCTAATGGCTTCATGTCAAACATTCTAAGCCACACTTGCACTTGTACTTGCCATTCGTGTGTTCTCGCGTACGCAGATTTATTTTGCTTCCATTCAATGGCACAAATCCCCAAGCGCATGCACTCACGCAAATGTTCTATGTTGAAATGTGTGTTGTTGTTGTTTATTTGAAAATATTCGTGTCTGCTATTAAGTTGCTACTGAATCGCACTGTGTTTGTTGTTGCTGCTGTTTGGCTGTCAAATCACAGACGCACTGTTGCATTAAATCTGTCGTGATTGCAGCATGATGTTTGGTCGATTTTGATTATGCACCATAAATCCAGCGAGAGGCGGTGTTGATGAAATTAAAGCGCAGACACTAGTTGAGTCAAAGCGCCACTGAGAAAGGGATGGAGCTTTGAAATTCTAAAGAAAGTGTATATATAATACTTTAATTACTAAGTTCTGCTTCGAAGCTCATAGAATCGAAGTTTTAAAAGTCATATAGAATAACTAAATATATGTCTGTGAGTCTACAATGGATGGATGGAGCCATTTGTAGAAGTTCAAGCAAGTGAGGAAAGTTCTCTGAGCACCATCTAGCCACTCCAGAAACTTGCGGTCTTAGACCAAGTATTCTCCGGTTAGCCAGAACACATCCGTTTGAAGGGGAGTTAAGGTGAGAAGGTAAAACATAAACAGAAATCTTTGGGATAGTATAGGCAGACCAATCACACTTAGACTGTACGTTCAGTCTTATGTGGAGCCAAATAAAAAACTTCTGTGGCTAGACCTTAGTAATCGACAAAATGCTCTGAACCTATCGCAAATCTGCTAGGGTGTTTTATATACAGTCACTTACTCTTTGCGCCCTTACTGACTCTCTCTCTCTATTGGCTCTTATTGATTCATGCCGGTTCTCATTGGTTCCTTCTGGTTCGTACTGGCTCTATATCTTTCACTGTTTTTTTCTACATTTAACTTGATCTTCCTGCGCACACCATTTCCCACTTTCCCTCATCTTACTGACTCATCCCAAACGGCTTTGAGTTGATACGGACTCTCATTGGATTCTTTCGCAAGCGACATCGCTCTGCTCTATGAGATTTAAAAAGTTCCAAGAAAGTCCGACGTTTTCGAGCCAAATTTTTTTCAGTGACGAATAATGGCTTACGTATTCATTAAGCCATTAAACAAAATTGCCGTATTCGCGACGAAGAGCAACCTGAAGAAATTCAAGAGCTGCCATTTCATTCAGAAAAAGCAAGAGTTTGGTGTGGTTTGTGGGACGGTGGCATCATCGATTCATATTTCTTCAAAAATTATGCCGAACGTTGGTCAGAAATTGAAGCTCGTGATCTCGTGATAATTTTACGTTTTGGGCCGCCAAGATCATGTAGCAGTCAAAATGCTCAAACCCGATATCGAAAAATGGACTTAACGGATGGACCATCTGGGACATACCCGCAACAGACATTTGGCAGAAATAATCTTAAAAAAATAAATGCCAATGTTATTCTTCAACTTTCTTTTGCTGAGTTTTGACTTTAAATTGTCTGCACGCTTTAACCAATTTGTGTATATTTTCCCCCATCCAACAAATTTATTTGCCTGGCGCCTCTTTCAAGCCCATTTTAATTTTGAATATTAACTTGTTCTTCCTGATCTGGGCACTTAATTGTGCCTAATTTTAAGAGTAATTTACGAATTTGTTTCAAGACACTTCAAACAAGTTGCAACCGCTTTGAAATCTCAAGAAAAAAAAAAGAAAAAACGCAAAGAAGCGTCAGTAAAATGTGAAGAGCTAAACGCTAAGCTAAAAGCAGCAAACAAAAAGAAGCAAGCAACATTCTAATGCTACTCACTTAACTTAATTAATTTAATTACATTACAACTCCGGGTAGTCAACCATTCGACCGGTTGTTTGTCGGCTTGTGCGCGTGGCGCTCGTAATATTTAAACGCGCGTGCTTTTTTGACATTTAAATGGCATATTAAGGAGGGGTATTACGCGAAGACTACACTCATTTGGGCTATTTTATAAGCGTTTGCTCTCCAGCGACCCATCACCCGTAAGTCAAATCGCTGCGCTCAAAGAATTTAAAGCGAAAACTTCGCGCGTTAATTTGAGTGAAATAGCAGCAGTTTTTCAAAAGAGCTTGCAGTATTTTTTCTAATTCTCTTTGGTTGCCTTTTTTGCGGAAAATTATACCCGAGCAAAATATGTTGGTTTGAAGTTAATGTTATTTTTTTATCGGGGTGTTAAAGGATATATTTTGCTTAGCGAATCTCAGACTAAGCATATTTTTTTAACTCAAGATACATCCCGATAACTCTTTCTTACAGGTGATACTTTGGACGTAGTAGGCAATTGAGAAGTAAACCTCTTTTGGCGAACATAAACTAAACTCTATAAGTTATTCAACATCCCCGTCCTGCTATATGGTGCAGAGGCAATGACAATTGGACGCCGGGCTAAGCAGAGGAAGAGGAAGATCTCTACTCTGTTGGAAACACCAGAAGGACCTGGCTATTATTGAAATCTCCAATTGGCGCAAAACAGCGAAAAAGAAGAACGACTGTCGCGCTGTTGTAAACCCTAATGCGAATGTTATCCTTCAAAGGGTGTGGAGAGAATATTGACTAATGGCCATCTACAGGTCCAGTTACAGAATGTTCAAAAGTACCTGTGAGCTTGAAGTTTATAGTATCCTTATTCTTCCTCCTGGCTTTTCGATACTACCACAGATCGTCCCTGACCGGTAACAAACGAAGGCTAATCTCGTGTAAAATAAAGAAAGAGCCTTCAAATCGGAGGAAAACTACATAAGCATGTTATGTAAATCTCTTTCCAGTGAGCATTCTCTTTAAAAGCAGAAACAATTCGATGAACATGTCGTCTGTGAACGCGTCAATTTGCTATTGCTTTCATTAGTTCCGGTTCTGCGCGAACTTAGGGCTACCTTAGAAATTTTCCCTCATTTAGTTAATATAACTCACTTTAGTATTTTTTCCCATGAAAGCTGAAGTTTTAATTTATTCATAAGCCTCGATGCGTACTCGAGAGCATCGACACGCCTTTTATATTTAATCTCGCGCACCCTCATCCGCACTTATTCAGGTCCAAGCAACTGACTCTGCTCGGAATACATACATACAAGTCAATGCAAGGAAAGTAGCATGAAAAAGACTTGAAAAGAATATTTCTAATTTTTTTATATAGAAGTCTATATACATATTTGTACATATGTATGTATGTATTAAGCATATGGCCGGGCGAAAACCTTTCCTCCTTAGCCATTTAATTGCCGCTACTTAAGTAAGATAAACAGTTTTGTACAGTTGATTGAGTTGAAGTGCAGCATTTTTATATTTGTTGAATTTCCCTCTATTTTTTTTAAAGAAATAGTCAGTTGTTGTTTTTGCGATAAAGCAGTAAAATCTTGTGTTTTGTAGCGCTAAATACACTTAACACCCTTCGAAAGCTTTGCATTCCAAATAGATGACTGTCTTTAAGTTGTTAAATACCGACTCTTAAAATATTTTTTCATCAGTGGAGGAGGTGGACTGACCGCTGGGTAGACTAGGTGCATTTACTCAGCTGTTCGTGGTGGCTTGGCCTATATTTGTAGTGCGTGTAGATATTTTTAATTCTTTTTTATTGGCGATAACAGCCGAGTTTACAACAGCTTAGCACGTCAGTTGTTCTTCCTTTTCGCTGTTTGGCACCAATTGGAAGTATTGCCAGGTCCTTCTCCATCTGGTCTTTCCTCTGCCTCCTCCGGCAGTTACTGGGTCTCAGAGCTGCAGTGTTTTCATCCTTTCGGACGACATGACCTAGCCAGCGTAGCTGCTGTCTCTTAATTCGTTGAACTATGTCAATGTAGTCGTATATCCCGTATAACTCATCGTTCCATCGACTGCGGTATTCGCCGTTGCCAATGCACAAAGGACCATAAATCTTTCGCAGAACCTTTCTGTCTAAAACTCGTAAGGCCGTCTCATTAGATGTGGTCATCGTTCATGCCTCTACATGAATTATGAGTGATTTGTGGAGTTTGGTCTTTGGTCTTTGTTCATCGAGAGAGGACTTTGATTTTCTATAATTTACGGATACTTTTAAAGTTTTGAAGCTGTCTGGGAGTTCACGTCCTCGTCCATGGGGAAACAATTGCGGGTAAAATACAGCTGTGTGTTGACCATTGGGTTCGAAAGCAACCCTTAATGTTCAGGTTGGCTGCTATGGCCAGCGTGATTGCAAAGAAGCACCTAATCGCAGACAAATGACTCAGCAGCAGTGTAAAAAGGCGGAGCTGAAACCACTAAATGAGATCTTCAAAAGAATGGATGTAGACTCAGACACGCCAATGGCAACTTTCAATGGTGTCTAAGTTTTAAAATATAGAGATGACTCCTCGGTCCCTTAGTGAAAGAAGTGGTTGTGAAGGTCTGTGGGAAGGATCGTTGTGGAGATAGTGGACCGTAACTGCATTCCCCATTTCGAAAGCGAAGGTGTACATACCCCGCACGACAAAGCCCCTATGGACCGATTAAGAATTTAATGGTGCTGAAGGTCCCCAATTACGGCAAGGAGAATAGCGACCAAAACTATATTCTCCAAATAAACAAGTCGGTCGATTTTATGCGGAATATTGGTTAAGACGGCGTGGGGCGCCTCAAAAAGCGCAATCCGACCTATAATAACGAGGACATGGTGAAGCAACGGGAGGTGGAGAGATTTTAGAGACCTTCTTGAAGCTCCAAGAAGCAGGGAAGGGTGACCCGAAGATTTTTTAGAGAGGATCAGGTCTCCACCTGGTCTTTCCACTGGAGTGGAGGTCTTCCTCTTCCTCTGTTTCCCACGGCGGGAACTGCGTCGAATACTTTCAGAGCAGGAGGTAGAGCTAGTTGCAACAAAAATAGTTTCTATTAAGAAAAATTTAAAAAAATTGCTTAGCAAGAAAATCACTGTAAAGCAATCAAATCTCAGTGTTTTTCATTCAGATTTGCTCATTTGATTTCAACTGCACTGCTTTCCTTCTCTGCGCCACACTACACTCACTGGTGAAACTCCCGAAAATAAATGACTTGTAAAATTGTTATGGATTTGTATAACTTGCACTGTGTGGCTTCGGGTTGTGGTTGCCCTTGTGATATTTGCAGGAATTTCGACTGAATCAATGCAAAACATATGGATGGCTTACTAAGTGCAAAAACAACAGCAATAATGGGTGAAAAATATTGGCTGAATAATAGCAGCACTTCATCAATGTAATTTATGCAATGGCGCTCTGTGTGAGTGCCAGAGAGTTGAGTTTGATAAGTGCTAAAGCAGCGGGAAACTCTTTGCCACAAGACAAGCAATAGACGAACACACACACCCTCCCACATACTTATGTATAAGTATCCGAAACAGCTGGAGTGGCGTCATTTAAAAACCAAGCTATGTTGCCTGCGTATCCGTTTCCGCTGCGAGCAACAGCCACACAGCCACACAGCGCCACAGCTTCATTGCTCTCTAGCTGTGTTGAGCACGGCTCAATGATTTCAATTTGACTTTGCTGCCGCTTAGTATGCGGGTTCGCCCCCACCCACTCGGGCTCTCTTTAATATACTTGCAGTATATATATACACACTTATTTACATACACATATATCTGTATTTATAAATATTGCATGGCGTCTAAAGCCATTGGCTGCCAGCTCACTTTCAGTCTAAAGAATTTGTGGAGGCGCCGTGTTTGTGCGCGGCTGTGTGTCTTCCGTATTTTCACTTGTGAAAATTCCATTATGGAAATTAACGCATCGTTACTCATTTGATGAGATAATTCGTCTGGCAGACGACCACACGCAGCTTCTATGAATGATGGTGAATTGTGTTGTGTTGTTGCTGTGCTGTTTTTGCCATTTCCAATTCTCAAAGAAAAAAGTTGGAAAGGGTGTGCTTTTGACTGACAGCCTAGTCTATGCAACATCAAACCCATACTCATACATAAACGCACACACTCACAACTGTGAAGTTGACAAGGACACTGAAAGATTTCCAACCAATTTACGTTGATTTCAATAATTTCCATATACAAATGTTTGGTTTGTGCTCGGCTTAAGCGACTGTAAGCTGTCGGAATTATCTCTTGAACTTTTCACTCACTCTTATGTTGCTATTATTGTTGAAAAAAGTGGGAGATGTATTTGAAAAAGTTTTCCTCTCGAATATCTTAATTATTTTTTTGGGAATTTTTGTTCGAGTCGTGGAATAGCAGATGATACAGGAAGCTAGGATAAATAACCAGTTCCTAAGCCAATCGAAATAGAGAATGTTCCCGTATTTTTTCCAGATAAAAGTAAAATCTGAAACTAAAAATGTGTTCAGTAAAAACTTGGGCGAGTACTATTTCGCTTTCAAATGAATGAGTCTTAAGGTAACGTCCGGTGTGTTTTACGTGGGTACCTGCTGTCGACAGCCTTACTCCACGGCGCTCAAAAGCACAGCGGATCAAATCAATGCGTTGATCAGCGCCCTGAGAATGCTAAGCATTTTCAGTACCAATTGGCAGTGTGGAATGGACACACTAACCACCTTGGTAGGGTTCGAGGCCCATCTAAAACCTCTGCCGTGCTTTGGGTCCGGCACCCGGTTGCAATGCAACTCCACATTCAACTGACAGGGTCAGTTCTTCCCGCGATTTGGGTTTCAACTACAACCACCACGATACTCCCCGAGGGGCCAGTCCGCAAGAGCAGGTTGGAGTTACCTCCAAGGGCTCCTGCTCCCCGTGGTACCAGAATTAAGTCTCCGGTCAGACCTCGTAGCCGAAACTACTACCAGTTGAGCTTCCATACTGCTCTGGACTGGTGGCCAGGGGTTGGACCCCATACACACATCACTTACACACACCAATCATACAAAAAACTAAAGCCTAATTTCCAGCTAACCGCCTTCGCCGCTTAAATAACTCACGCGCAAACAACCCTAACTGTTCGGTATTCCGACTAGTGGAGATCACACCACTAACATCTAATCGTCCATCAGTCCAGCTAATCCCCATACCACCCAGATCCCTAATGTCCGAGTACATCGGGCACTTCGCAATTAAATGCGACCAACTTTCTAACCCCGCCCCACAAAAACACCCTGACGTATCTGATAGGTGCCTCTGATGCAAAAATGCATTCAGAGGCCCATGCCCGTAAGCAGAAAACCCAGACTCAGACAAAATCTGAAGTCTGGGTTATCCTCAACGAATCCAACGTCCCGAATGTACTCGTACGTCACACGGCCGTTAGGACTATTGTCCCAACGTTGTTGCCACCTACACCTAACCCTATCATCTAGGAGCCTCTTGCTCCCTAGATAACCCTCCCTCTCCACATCATCGTCAGAAATCCAGTCATTCCGCAGCAATGACACACTCAAGCCCCTTCTTAACCTGAATGCAACAGCACGCTGTATGGCAATCAGGTCAAGAGGAGTGCACCTAACAAAACCTGCATCGCATCCGTTGAGACGGTGCGACATACAGGCAAGCAAGCAAGCATCATACAACGTTGTATTGAGAGGAGTTTTGAGACCCCAAGACAGTCGTGGCTGCCTCCCACCATACAGGGGCTCCATATGTGGCACAGGCCACAAACAAGCCACGATATATGGTGTGGACAGCACGACGTCCGAGACCCCAATCGCTCCTCAAAATACGTCGTATTTTGCCTACGGTTGCCTGCAGTCGCTCCTTCACCTTCACAAAGTGTGGAGTAAAACACAAGTCTTAAGGTAAGTCAGTAAGTTCTGTATTTCATTACTGGCTTCGATACTTCGATGGGCTATACGATACTTATCGAAACATTATTTTGAATTTGGCCGCCTTAATGGATTGCAAGGTCGTTTACGTGGTATTCATTCTGAGTAACGCTGAATGACCTTCGGTCTGGCTTATATATCTCTAAAAGACCTAGGATTTTAATCATATTATGTTTTAGGACGTAAGCTATTTGGATTTGAGTAAATCCTGAGTAGGCAGCCGAAGTGGTGGTTCGTCACCTGTGTATACGGAGTGATACCATGGTGAGATCGCTGGCGAGGTGTACCCGTAACGTTAAAATACGGAAATTTTCTCCTGTTATCAAAGGGTTAATGTGGTAAATGTAGGTTGAGATGACTCCCTCTTTGGCTTCTTAACAAATATAACCTTCGGTGACTACTTTCCAGTGATGGAGAGCCGTTCTGTTTGGGGACTTAGCAACCATGAATGATGTAATTCATATCAACAAGGTGGATTGGTCGGAGCGGGCTTGCAAATCGGACAGTGTCTCGTGTGGGTTACAATTTAGGGTGACGGAATCAATCTCAGCGAAAGGCAATGGAAAGTTTCCTTTGAAAGGCGGAAGCCAGCCGACTGTACATGTATATAGGTTGGGCTGTGATGTTAGGCGATATCGCCAGCACCAGTAGAGAAGGCTCTGCTAGGTTCATAACGGGTTGGCTAGATAGATCGATTAGATGAGTATTACAGAACACTTGATTCTGCTAGAAAGTTGCTAAGCTAAGGGAAGCCAACCTTCAATCAAGTCGAAAAGGTTACATGGGGGAATCATCCTTCGTTTGGATGCTGAAGTGGTACCACCTGGCTCAATAGAACTGGGTTTGTGTGAATGCATTAGAGAAGATGGAGCTATGGTATGATACCTTGAATCACTCTCGACAAAAATTTGTAGGTGAGACCACACTCAGGTGTTTGAAAGCTAAAACTTTCTCAAAGATTTATGAAACTCTGTTGTAATTTGGATATTCTAAACACGGATATACGTACATACATCCATATGTACAAATTTTACGTACATGCTTACATAAAAATATATACGGAAACAAGCCTATGAATCCTCGCCGTGCAATTGTAGGTGCTGTGGTGTCGGTTTGATGGATGATGTTTTGACACTTGACTTTCGGTCTCTGTACTCGCTACTGACGAGTGCTGAACTGGCGCGGCCAAATGCCAATGTCCATCATTCGTCTTCGTAAGCCAGACGAAATTATTTGACTTTCGCTGTCAGCGACTGTCCAAAATGATGTGGAATGGCCAACAATAAATTCGCGTCAATGTATGTATGTCCCTACTTTTGTATATAGGCATTTTCGTATATAATTATAGAATATACAGTTATATACATTCACTGTGAAGCGAAATTGTATCAGTAGCCAGTCTCTTTGTGTTCTCCAATTATTTTTGACCATTGCCGTCTGTTTGTATTGCCTTTATTTTGACACAGGTCGTCTGACAGATAACTGACAATTATGGACGTGACGCACGCCTGCTCGTGACACAGTCGCTCGTATTTTATTATTGCAACATACATATATGTTTTTATAAATACTTCTGTATAAGAAAAAACGTAATATATTTATGTATAATACTTTTGGAATACTATTCGTGTTCACTGAAATATATTTAGGAAAAATAAATACCCTCCAAAAATGAGTTTAATTATTAAAGGTCATAAGTAAATATGGATAAAAGGATAATGGGCGGGGATGCGAAATCGTTATTTATATCGAACAGATAAATAATTCTTTAAAATAAGACGACTTAATATGGATCTTTACTCTTAGTCCTTTTTCACCATACATAATCCAATCCGAGCTTAGAGTATACTGAAAATATGGCCTGGAAAATATTACCGGATTGTAGGCAGATTCGAAATATTTTTACCTCAGCCGACTGGAACTTATATCTACTATACAGCCAGTTAGTTTGTTAGAGGCAGCAGAATAAATTGTGTAAACATGGGCCTAGCTTCTTGTGCGAACTGCCAGTTGACATGAAGCCTGAAACCCCAAAATACCTGCTCATTAACTGCACAGCAGTCTACAAGCACAGTGTAAAGGCCCTTGGATCCATGTTTCAAAATAGGGATTACGTCGCCTTAATAGCACCTAGAAGTATATTGGAATTTATCAATATGCTGGGGCTAGGTGAGTCTTTGGGATTTAGGAGAGGGCACAATAGATCTAAGGTTGCGGTGCAATGATTGAGGATTTATTGATCAAATCCAATCTAATCCCAAACAAGACATTTGTGAAACGTCCAGATATTCTGGAAAAATTATAAATCGATTGTAGATAAAAAAAATTGAAATTCCCAACACAACAATAACAAACATTGAATTCCCAACTCTCTCTCATACTATGGGGAGGTAGTTGAAGGCATATATTAAAGTCCAAGCAGTTTTTACGACTTTCGTAAAGCAAAATGAGATGGCCAAAAAGTATTTATACTACTGTGAGTAAAAATTAGTAAGATTTTTTAATTTAATCAAAATAATCATTCGTGCTTAGTATATGTTTGTCTTTATGAAGTACATAAAGTACACTCGGCGATTTTTACGATGACTGAAATTATTTAACAAAGATGCTCCACTAAAATTTGTGAGGAAACAAATTTCTTGTGCATTCAGAATGTTGGAAAAGGTCTTCGGTGATAATTTTGTCGCGTGCTAGAGTTTTTGATTGGTACAAATTATTCGAAGAGGAGTGAGAATGCGTAGGCGACGAACCAAGTCCAGGAAGGCGGCCATCAGCATCAACTGATGATCAATAGTATATAAAATAATTTAATATAATAAAATAATTAGTGTTTGAGAATCGACGATTAACCGTTAGAGATCTTACTGGCATCGTTGGAATATCAAAAGGATCAATGAAAACCATTTTGAAAGATCACTTGCATCTAAGAAGGGTAAAAGCACGGTTGGTTCCAGAAACACTCAATTTTTTCGAAAAACAGTGTCGCATTAACGTCTGTGAAACAATGCTTTCCGACTACCGGAATGTCATGACACGTATTACTACGATGAGTCTTGGATCTATGCTATCTATGAGTCGAAGCCAAAAATCACGTCAAAGCAGGTCAAAAATCAAGCTTATGTTGACAGTTTTCTTCGATTATCGGGGCGTGGTGTACTACGAATTCCTTCTGACTGGCTAAAATGTCAACTATTTGAGTGTTATGCGAAACTATTCGTATGATGAACCAGCATCTCGCATCACAATAATGTACCGTCGCATGCTGCATTGATTCTGCGTGAGTTTTTCGACAAATTTTGAACCAATATCGTACTGCAACCACCGTATTTATCTGATTATCGTGTGACCAATTTGAGTCAATTTAATAGAGAAATTCTATATAAGGACTTAAATTGTAATAGAAGTATACTCGTAAACTTACTACTGTGTTCAAAAAATAAGGTGACATTTGAATTTAAACTGCGCGCGTGGAAGGATTTGGAGAATTATTTTTTTTTAGGTTGGTAGTACAGTCAGTCACATTTATGTCAAATTTCATGTCAAAATACTCATTAGTCATTGTCTAAAAAAAAATGTTTACAAGTGGTATAGTGAGTTCCAAGCCGGCCGTGAACGTGTCGAAGACGAAGAGCGTCCAGAGCGTCCAGGGCGACCAGCAACCTCAACCGACGAAGCTCACGTTCAACAAATCAAAGATTTGGTGTTGAAAAACCGATCGATTAACAATTAAAGACCTTGCTGATGAAGTTGGCACATCGAAAGGCTCAGCCAATACCATTTTGAAGGATGTTTTGGGCCTCAAGCGCGTCAAATCTCGACTGGTACCGAAAACATTGATTTTTTTGGAAAAAAGACGTCGCGTTGAAGTTTGTGAAACGATGCTTTCCGACTACCAGGGTGTCATGAAATGCATTATAACTGGCGATGAGACTTGGATTTATGCTTACGACCCCGAAACAACCGATCAATCGAGCGAATGTCGTGCCAAAAGAGAGCCGAGACCAAAATAATCCCGCCAAGTCGTTCAAAAATCAAGGTCATGTTGACTGTTTTCTTCGATTATCGTGGTGTTGTGCATTATGAATTCTTTCCAACAGGTCAAACGGTCAACAAGGAATATTATTTGAACGTTATGCATCATTTGCGTAACGCTATCCGCCTAAAAAGGCCGGAATTGTGGAAAGACAATTCTTGGTTTTTACACCACGATAATGCACCATCCCATACTGCCCTCGTAATTCGTGATCATTTCGCCAAAAACACAACCCATATCGTTCCGCAACCACCGTATTCACCTGAACTGGCGCCGTGCGACTTCTGGCTGTTCACCAAGCTCAACACCGCTCCGGGGACATCGTTTTTATACGATAGAGGAGATTCAAGCCGCAGCGAAGACGGAGCTGAAGGCCATCCCGGAAAGTGATAACAATCAGTGTTTCGAAGATTGGAAAATCCGTTGGCATAAGTGCATTGCATCGGGAGGGGATTACTTTGAAGGGTATGAAATTGATTTGGAAGAATAAATAAAGAATTTTTAAAATAAATATAATGTCACCTTATTTTTTGGGCACAGTAGTATTTCGGGCTTCCATTGAATTTTGAATGATACTTAAGTACTAGTTTGAAATTGCAATAATATGTGGATTAGGGTGTCTGATTTTAGGATTTTTTTTTTTTAATTAAAAAGTGGTCTAATAACTTCCAAAAGCGGTTTTGATAGCTTGACATTTTTAAACTATAAAAATTATTCTGGCAGGATTTTGAACGCTCCACAAAAATGTATCTTAAATCATTGAATATGTTTTTTAGTATATATATATCATTAAATAAATTTATTAAAAATATAATAAAATTATTCTGTAGCGATTTTTCTACAACAACAAAAAGAAAAGCCTCTGGTTACACACTTTGAAGTCACACAAATTGAATGCACTGAAGAAACAAAGAAGCAAACTATCAAGAAAACACACACATTAACTCATACCTGCAAATTATGCTTCTAATCAACGGTATTGAGAAAGGTTACTACCAACAACACGACACATGTGCGTCGTGGATGCTACTACCTGAGCTAAGACGCTTGCGAAACGCTTGAGAGAAGTTTGTGGATCAACATTTGCAAGTAAATACTTTTGTATGCAGGCGGCTTAAATGTGTCCTTGTGATACACTTAGTACGCCTGATACACACATACTCATATTTATATAATTGCTTGTGTTTGTTTGCAGCCTCGAGAGCGTCAAAGGACATGTGTAAGATGCAAGCAAGCGCCAGGCCTTCCAAATATACAAACACAGGTATTAAATATGTATATGCATGTGTGTGTGAGTGCATTGCATGCGAATGGACGTGCCAAAAAAGGCACTGCACTACATTCGGCTGGACGGACAACAGGTGGTAAAATATTAGCAATATGTCTCGCCAAATGTTTGACTGCCTGTCTGGCTGTTGTTTTCTCCGTCCTGTGATTTGCGCCAGGTATACATATTTGTTGTTGCTTGTTATTTGCCGTCACAGGCAAATTTGGTTAAACAATATGAGCAAATCTTCAGAGAAATTTATATTAAATTCTTGCATTCACTAAAATGTAGTAACATTCTAAACATAATTGATGGCAAGGCATTTACAAAATGCAGACAATAGATGTCTTGTTAAGGGAAGTGTTTGTGAGAATGCCGGCGCTGTTCAGTTGTTTGGAATTAGAGTATTAAAATAAGGCGGATTGCCGAAATTGAATTTGTTAAATTGCTGTGCGGAAGTTGCAATGAAGTATTTGAAGAAAGAGGTATCTAGTGATTGTCAGCATGCTTTATTAACATCAACCGATGTACCTGCTGTTCTCTATATTCTTTGTACTTATTGTTGAGATCTTAAACTATGAAAATTTTAGTAAAAAAAAAAACAAAAAAATTTAAACTTCGGTTGCCCTGAAGCCATAATATCTTTCAGAAATACCGAAGGGTATTTACGAGAACTTGATTTCAATGTGTATGGCATCCATTTGCTATAATGCTCTGATTATATTATTCTTCGGAGATTCCTTAGACAACAACCTATGCTCAATTTTGAGAAAATATCTCCTCATAGCAAAAATTTTTCCATCAAGCACTTTGTTCCAATCCTTCAGTTTGTATATCAGCTATATGCTAAAGAGACGTGTGCCAAATTTCTTATCGACTTCACTAAAAGTATATAATATATATATTTATTGTATAGGTTTTGTGATTGTTTGATACAGTATTTTTTGAAAATGAGACAGAGATTAACACCAGAAACGAGAAAATAAATCACATTTTACTGTTTTTCTAAAATAAAGGTAAAAAGAAAGATCGTCGAGTTTGACCGTTATAAAAGCATTGTTTCGATTTTCCAGGAGCTAAACTCGTTTAGAGGCATTAAAAAATGCCTGTATTAAAAAAGGAGCTCAATGTATGCTTACCTTGCGAAGTAACGCAAGAAGCCCATTAAAAATTATTCACTTACGACGACATCAGCCGAAAATGGTCGTAGTTGAATCGCGGTGAGCCAATGTAAACTGTAGCCAAGTCAGAACTGACTGTCAGAAAGGGTTTGCTGTGTGTTTCGAGGGATTGGCAGAGATTCGACTAAAATGAGTTGTTTCCATATAGACAAACTCCTAATTCGGACCTGCGCTGACAACAGCGTCTGAAGGAAGAAGCGACCAGCTTTGGGCAATAGAAGAAATTGTGTTTCATCAGGATAACTCCAGATTACCCACATCGATTGTGACTTGCCAGAAACTATCGGAGCTTGTCTACTACGAATGGTTTTGCTGGTGAAAGCCAAGAGAAGTTTAGAAGGCTTACATGAGAGTGACATTATAGCAAATTAACGAGCAAATGCACCTAAATCGATTGATTCTAAATATGCTAAATAAAACCTTCAATATAAACGAGAAAATTGGTTTATTTTTACTAGGCAACAACTGATTTTGGATGACCTTTACGATATTGGCACTTCGCTCGGGTCGACCTATCGTTGAAAAAGTCGATGAAATTATGAAAAAGATTGACCAGGACAGTCACATAAGCAGCCATAATACCGCTAAGAGACTTAACATTCATCATCAAACGGTTTTGAACTATTTAAAAAAGCCTAGCTATAAAAAGAAGCTCGATGTTTGGGTACCACATGTATGTCTGTGACAAATTTAATGAACCGAATTAACATCTGCGATTCTTTGCTGAAACGAAATGAAATCGAACCATTTTTTAAGCGAATGGTAACAGGAGACGAAAAGTGGACCAAATGCGACAATAATGTGTAAAATGGTGGTAAAGCCAGGATTGACGCTTCGGAAGGATTTGCAGAGTGTTTGCTGGGATTGCAAGGAAATCATTCACTATGAGCTTCTCCAACCTGGTCGAACGATTGATTCTGTATTTAAAAACTGATGAAATTGAAGCAAGCAATCGAAAATACGGCTAGAAGTGATCAGCAGAAAGGACTTTGTCTTCCATCAGGACAACGCTAGACCACACACATATGTATTTGATGACTCGGAAAAAACTGGGAGAGCTTGGCTGGGAAGTTTTGATGCATCTAACATATAGCCCTGACCTTGCAGCATCGGACTACCATTTGTTTCGATCAATGCAGAACTTCCTTAATGGTGTTCAAGAGAAGCCTTTGAAAATTTTATTTATTTATTTATTTATTTATACAAAGCTTACATAATAATAAATTATTAAATAAACTAAAGCAAACGCAGCGCTAGCAGCAGAGGCTTTCGGCTGGCTTTGAAAATTACTTGTCGCAGTACCATTAAAGTTTTACTCTAACGGAAAAATGACAAAAAGTGGTCGACCAAAACAGTACATACAAATATCATATCTTTAAAGTTCATTATAAATATAAAAAAAATAAGATGAAGTTTGTTTAGAAATACGAAAAGACTTTTTCGACTACCCAATATACCACATTTTATGTATTACTTCTCACTAATATATTTCCTAAATTTGTTTGGACTAAATAATGTTTATAAGTACTAACTTTATGATGTTAGAATTCTCAAATAATTGAGTGCTTGGAAGTACAAGGCCAAACTTTAAACGCGTTTTTCTTAAAATGGTGTTTTCAAAGTTGGTGACCAACATTACTCGAAAACGGCTAAACCGATTAGTCTCAAATTTTAACATTTATATATAGTGTAGCTTTAAAATGTAAATTTTTCACAAAGCATAGACGAATTACAATAATTTTCGCGAAATTGTGTTTTGCTTATTACTTATCCACACTTAATTCCGATATTATGACCTACAAGCAATGAGTAACATCTCTCTTCATATAGATCACAACTATTTTCAAGTCATACATAATTCCATACTACGAGTAACATCACTTTCCGCGCTGCTTACACGCATTTTGCTATTAAATGATGAACATATTTTGCTCATTGAAAAAAGGCATTAAAAATCACCCACATGATGAGCCAGAAAAGTAATTAGAATTTATTTAAGTGCATAATAATATCTTAATTAGTCAAATTATTATAAAATATGTTAATTTGCAGTTCATGCTGGTCCTTAAAAAAGCGTGGCATTATACATATAGTATATATGTAGGTATGTATGGCATGTGTTAGCCACCCGCAGCTCTCGGCATGTGAAATTATGTGGTTTAAAACTCATTAAATATGGCCAAACAGGAAATTCCAACAAACATTTTGAGCGACAAAAATACTTAATTAAAATGCAATAACGGAAATGCGGGCATTAAAATAGCAATAACAGCAACAACAGCAAGTTGAGAGATAGCAGCGCCAATAGAAATAATTACAAAACATATGTACGCATGTACAACAACACTAATTTCGACTAATTACAAATAAATAAACATAATAAGCTGCTTGCCGGTCCCAGCCTTCCTTTCCGCCCACTTTTGTTTCCATTGATTCTACGCAGCTCGGTAGTAGCGTTGGTAAACGGCCGCGATATCAACATTTATGTTATTAGTGGCAGCATTAGCGGTCGAAATTCAAAATAGCTGGCAGCATGACACTGCATTACCGCAATTACTTACTAAAGCTAGTCGAAAATGTTTCGAAAACAAGTAGTTAGTGGAATATAGACAAGTATGTATATATGTATGTAGTTGAATAAATATACAGCCGTTAGTTTAGGATTCAATTCAATTCAAATAAGGGCTGTTCGATAACACTGTGTTATTTCAAGTAACCAAAGGTTAGGTTAGTTCTTAGTTATACTGGTACTGTGTTAATGGGAAAAGAGAGGCAGGAAATGAAACTTTTTTAGAAAGATATTGTATTTAAGAGGCTTGTTGGCTTCTACTGGCCATTTCACTATTCACTATCTTTGATTGCTGCTATCTCTAAAGTAGACAGCATAGTATTAAGTCTATTTATCCGAATTTTTAAATTTTATATTTGTGGGTTTTTTTTCGAAAACTAGAAATATGATGTAATATAGAAATAAAATGGATTCGACGAAGGCTTCCTTTTCATCTAGCTCGTATTACTGAGAGGCACCTATGGTCTAAAATTTTTTCAAAAGTGGGCATGGCTCGGACAAATAACAGGTTTAATGTATGTACCTCCCAAACCATATAAGCTATATCACCCAAATTTGCACAGGACTTTTAACACCTCACAGTATGAATACAATAATAAAATTGGAAAATAACCCCACCCACTTTCAATATAACGGTTTTGTTAAAAATATTAAAAATGCGATAGACCAAAAAAAATTCTGTTAGAGACATACAATTTTCCGAACACAATGGTTTAAGTGAGCTTAAAAGTAGCTGGTATCGAAATAGGACGTGGCGTAACATCGCTCAGCTTAAGATGAAAACCCAAATCTCCGGACCTACTCAACCATTTTCATTTAAATTCATTGGTGCCATTATCCTGACATTCCGATGTTGGAATGTAAAAATACGAAGTCGAACACAACCTACGCCCACTTCCCCCATTAACTGCAAATCATAAAATGTTAACAAAAGGGTCATTGACCCCCAAATGTTAACTATGCTAAATGTAAACAAATGTATTGTAAACAAAAAAGTAATTGACCTAATAAAATGTAAAAAAAGGGTCATTGACCCACAAATGTAAACAAAGATTGCTGACTTTGCTAAATGTAAACAAAGGTTGTGGACTTGATTAAACAAAATAGTCATTGACCTCGGCAAAATGTAAATAAAAGGATAATTGATCCCAAAATGTAAACAAAGGTTGTTGACTGGACCAAAAGAATAAAGGACGATATCAAACCATTTTAAGTTTGGGCTGAAAGTGATCGATCAAAGTCTAGTCCTTGTATAGAAAACTTTTTTGTTGAAATATCTATTTGAAATGTGTCTTGTCAAAGACAATGTTACAATCTCTGAACATTTTGTTTAGAATGGACCACTATAGCATATGGCTGTCGTACAAACTGATCGATCACTATCAAAATAAATATATTTTATACCCTTTAAGCTAAAAAAAAATACCCTGCGAAGCGATCTACAACTCCGGTACAGCTGAAGTAACGGTTTTTGTAGTTTAATATATAATTTTGCTACACCTGAAAGTATATCCACTCAATAAATTTAGTAGTAAAAGCAGGAAAAAAGTGCTAACTATAACTATTACCTTCAGTGCTACCAAGTTATTGATTGACTTTTATTTATTGATTGACTTTTTAAATTTAAGACTTAAAGAAAATTACATTTTTTTTTATAGAAAACGTTAAGAGATTACTAAAATGATTTTTTTGTCGCGAAAGTAAGTTTTTTCCACTAAAGATAAAAGTTTTTGTTTCAACAACTGTTTGTTCGATTCACTACTCTGCAATGTGTGGTGAATCGAAGACAGCTGATAATAGGAAAGTTAGCATTTTATAGATTTTTAATGGCATCGTTATTTGTTCTGTGAATATCTTTCGATTCGATGAACGCCGATAACTCGGACTCAGTATCTAGGACTGGTAGTTTTCTTAATGCCAATGGTGGTAGACTTCAGTTCACTTTTTTACAAAATGTTTCGGCTTCAGTTTCCTATACAAGCCGCTGCTTAACTACTTTACTAGGCAAAATGTGCTCACTAAGCTCTGAATACGCCTGATAATGAAACGAGTTTCGGATAGATCCGATAACTTGATTCCCCAATAAATGATTAAGAGTTGGTTCATGGAGACCATATTAAATCAATTAAACCAATTGTTTCGTGGGTCGAGGGAAAAGTTGAAGATAATTCTGCTACTTTTAGATTTTTAAAAGAGATGTTTGCACTCAAGAGACAGTGGATTTTTTACTCTTTAGGAAAATTCTGTTTCTCCAGAAAAGGCCGTCATGAAAATGTATGATTTTTAGTCGTGAATATCATAGAGAATATTTGAGAATATCGCATGAGAATTTGAGAATTTCGAACCCTTTCTTTGACCTTTATTTTCAACTTGCGGTATAGGGGAAAAATATGCTGGAATGTGCTACCAAATTTTGAGCAGGTTATTTCTATGGTTCGACCAGAGAATATACTTAAGGGTAATTTGGTCTGTTTTTTGACATTTTTTTCATAGAAATTTTTATTCTACAATAGAACTTTTTTCATACGTCATGAGGTATATCGTGGAGTGTATAAACAAAATTTTTTCGGAATTTTTTGATGACATCTGTCGGAGAAATGGCTGAGTGAATGAGATGCGTTTTTTCACGAGAGGACACGATTTCTCATGTTTGGATCATATGAAACACAAGATCCAAAATCCCAATTTATTCTTAAAAAGTACGTGAATGGTTATCGTCCCTACTAGAATCATGAAAAAATGTTGATAAATAAAAGAAGTAATTAACTTTTTTTTTTAATTTTTCCCATGTTTTTTTTTACATAAATTTTGTCATAACATTGTCAATAAATTATAAAGAATATAGGGACGATAGCCAAGCGTTTTGTGAACATTAAAAAAAAATTAAGCGAATCGGTTGAGTAGTTCGACCGGAATCATGTCCGCCAGTTAAAAAAAAGTGTGTTTTGAGAAAAAACGCGTTTAAAGTTTGAGGTATGCACTCCGAGCGCTCCGAACGTCGAGCGGTATTATTATTTTTGGTCCTTTTTCGAAACCTTCCAATGGTAAAGTGGGTTTCTCATTTCATTAATTCTAAGGGCATAAGGAAAAAGGAAATACAAAAAAATAAAAAAAATTAAAATAGAATACCCTACTTACCTCTTAAATCTGATCGACTAAGATACTTCAATATAATATCGAAGTATAAAAACTGAGAAAAGCAGAACTGAAAGTAGCGATAAGATATAAAATATACTGCACCACAGAAAATTTTTTTGAGTGTTTAAGTCACTGTCTTATCAACCAACCCTTATACCAACAAAGCATGGTACGGGTGAAAATTTTAAGTTTCTCAAATGGATATTTTAGTTCTATGCAAATAGAAATACCCCCAGAAATGAAAGACAAACAGAGAAAACTTACTTACAAACACACAAAATTGTTGCAACCGAAAATAAGAAGCAGCCAGCAGCTTTTACGAAAGCAGAAGAAGCATTGTGTAAGATTTGAACACAGAAAGCAAAGCACTCAGTGGTGGCTGCCCGGCTGAGAATGGCCTTTAGGCCATATTTTTACTTTGTAGACAAAATGCAGAGACTTAGGCGAGTTGGCTGAGAAAACTCACAGCTGCAGAACAAAACCACAAAGGCGAATTTGCACAGCACGCATGCAATCATTGAAGAAAACGGCCAAAAAGGTAGAGTAGAAGTAGCGGAAGTTGGAGCGGAGACAGGTCAGCGAGGCTGTAGCACGAAGAAACAGTTGAATTGTTGAGCAAATGTGTTTTGGTGCTTTTCGTTTTTGCGCACGAAAAAATTATATTAAAACATTCTCATATTTGCTGCGCTTGCAACGAGCCGCCACACAGCTTCACTTGACGTAGTTGGCACACGCCCAAAATTATGCAACGCATGTAATGCGAGAAAAACTCGTTTGGAAAAATATCGCTGACCTTAGATTGAAAATGTATGTAGCGTGCATTATGAAAGATTGCCTTGGTTGCTGAGCGAAAAATTGTGCTCTTAAAAATTATTTCCCCTGAAAAAATTTGGTTATAATATTTTTTGTGCAGCACAGCTGTTGCAATCTCAGCAGGCAATTTACATGCGCCTACTTTTAGGCGTACAAGCATTTTAGCCCTAAAGTGCAATGGAAAATGTTTATTTTAATAGGCAAATTTTTAAAATGCGTGTAAACTTAGAAGTAGAGAAAAAAATTGAAAAAGTTCAATTGAACTGATGGAAAAGTAGCGTAGACTACGAAATATTACGAAAGGGATGATATTTACGATATACTATTTTGAAATTAGGCACCCGTTTTTTCTTAAATATATATTCCTTTGACCGTAACTATCTTCTTCAGCTCGAAATCTTTATTGTAAGTCAGTGTCAATAATATATATTTGTAAGCGCCTAACTATATGCTTCGTTATCGCTCCTTGGTTCGAGTATTAGATCGATTTAGACATGTCTGTGAGATGTAGTTCAGAAATTGTGTACACATACTTTTCTCCCATAGAGGCTACTAATATGTCGGAAGCGCTGATATCGGACTACTATAGCATACAGCTGCCATACAAACTGGTCGATCAAAATTACTTCTTGTATGAAAAACTTTTTTATTTGAAAAGATTTCTTCATGAAATTGGATATACATTATTTTCTAAGGCAAAGCTCCAATCCCCGAACATATTGTTCAGATCGAAGCGCCATAACATGCAGCTGTCACACAAATTGACCGATAGAAGTCAAGATAAGGATTTTTTTACCCTTTCTTATTGCAAGAAATAGCCCTGTGAAAGGCATTATAGCTTCGATGCAGCTGGAGTTAAATTTTTTCTTTGTTTCATGTTAAAAACTTGAAGGCATGAACTTGAACAATCGGTGATTTTAATAGCTTTCCATGCATATCATTCCATCAATTGATCCACTTTCGAATGTCTACCCAATGACGCTTGAGTCAACTAGATTAGCTACTTAAGAGTTACTTAGAGAGAATTTTATTGCTGGAAATGCCAAAATAACATTTTTTTAATTAATTTTTTGTTTTACATTTTCTCACCAAGATTACTTCCATCAAAAATCTCTTTCTCTCTTCTTTAATTTTTTTCAATATATTCACAAACATTTTTGGGGTTCAACCCTCAAAATCCCCAGTGACTACGCCACATTCAATGCCGTACCATTTTAGCCCAGCAGACTTGTAATGGAAAATTATTTTTTCATGTCGTTGTTGATTGGAAACTGTTGTAATAACTGTAGGAAAATGGAAAAATAAAGTAAAAAAAAAAACAATATTCCGAAGAACATCAACTTTTCCCAACAAACTTCGTTAGATTACTTGTGCTCCCGAGTGTGCATCTTCTCTCGATTGAGTCAATTGAATTAACATTACAAACAAAAAAAAAAAAAAAAAAAACAAATTGTCACCCATACACACGCTAACCAACACACTTGCAGTGCGCTCATTTGCATTTAAATGAGGTTATGTTTGTCTTGACTCAAATTACAAAATTACCAATTTTCAAGTTAGCATTGGCAAAGCAATTCAATTACAAGCACATATGATTCATAAGCACGAGGCAGCACACAAATTGGCAAGTTGTTGCTATTAGAAAGTGGCTCAATTGAGAAACAAGGACCTTAATTTGTATTTGTGCGACGTGGCGTATACGTAACCCTTGTGTGTGCTGGCAAGTGCAAGTCTACAATTATTGCTTGAGTTTGTGCAGCTGCAAGGGCTTAAATGGATTTTGATTTTCATAAACAAGCAATGAATTGTAGCACTATATTTACAACAACAATATGTGTGCGCACGACAACAACACACAATGGCATAGTAATATATTTCATACTATTCCATATTCAGTTCATGCATTTGCTTACTATATTTTTTGGCTCCGCAAGCAACAATAATTGGCCCACTACACGTTTCATGTGATTTTAAGTCTTCTTTTGTTCCCAAAATTTGAACGTACTAGTATGAACTTTATATGCAATTTGCTTTGATTTAACAGCAACAAAAACATACAAAGGCAGTATTAGCTTTGCAATTTGGTCAATAATATGGACGAAATTGGCATTGATTTAACATGGATAGTTGGCTTTCGCATTATAATTGACTTAGAAAGTACTTATTTAGCATATTAGAGTTGTGTTTTCAATAATTTATGCTATTCGAGTGAATGAGTTTAGTTTACTTGATTAGTCGAGTTTATCTCCTTTATATGACCGCGTATAAATTCTTTCTAAATTTATGTAAATTGATTTGCTTAATTGACTTGAACAACGAGTTGAAATTAAAATGAATTTTCATTACATTTTTGTTTCACATTTGCAATTTGATTAGCACTACAATGTTTTCCACAACATTCAGCTGCTTCAACGGTTCAATTGCTTGCTAAGCAAATTTGTTCAATCAAAGAATTGGCAATCTTACCCCTAGAAAAGAGCTGCAACAGGAGCAAAGTTATGAAAATATGATTTGGTTATGCGCTCAGATTTTTATAGTTGCTACGTGTGCACACAACAACAAGAAATTGGCAAAACAAAAGATAGCAAAGAAATTTTAAAAGCAATGGGAGCACAAAATAAATATCTTCAAGAAAAATCCAGAGATTGAGAAAACTTAGCAAGTGCTTGATGATTTGACGGAGATTTATGCAGATTTGCAATTTCAAAAGCACATCAAATCAAGAGAACAGAATATGCGACGACGGTTGGTTGACTAAAGTGAGTAGAGTAGAAGCATACAAATGAGGAACAAAGCCAACACAGCTAAGAAAATTAGTTTGCATAGAGCGTGACACTCTTATCTATAAATATATTTCAAAGGTAATATTTTTTGTTTAAATTTTGCGTAAAATTTCGTTAGTTTGGTGAAGTAAATGAAGATTGTTTTTGTAGATATGTTTTTATGAAGACTTTTCTTTTCTTAATTTATTAAATCTAAAATTGTTTGCAAAAACTGCAATAGTTTTAACGAAATTATACTGTTTTTATATTTTATTTATTAGGTTTACTAGCATCTTTGTAATACCCAAAGGTGACGTGCTGATTCGATTTAGCTAGGTCCATGCATCCGTCTGTCTGTATACTCGCGAACTAGTCCTTTAAGACTTGAGAAATTGATCTGAAAGTCTGCACACATCCACCTACCCTCAAGAAGCCGCTCCTTTTTCGAAACTGAATACTAAACAATCGGAATAAAGCGCTTGCATGGAAAAACAATTTCATTTTATAAGATATCTTCACGAAATTAGGTTTTGTTGCCACAGATAATCGAGAAATCATCTAAGAAATTGTTCCGATGAGATCACTGTAGCAAATAGTTGTCATATGGGTGGGCCATATAAAATTTTAAATTTAAAAAGTCAATAAAAAAAATGGCTTTATGTTTTTCAAAGGTCTAACATTTATTTAAAAGGTTGTTTTATGAAATTTATCTGTGGAAAACAATGACCACCACGGCTGAGTTTACAGTAGCTTATCCGATCCACCCAATTTTGGAATACTTTCTCGATGGTTTCAGGCTTTATGGCAGCTACAGCAGCTTGAATCTCGTACTTTAGATCTTGAATTGTTTCTGAATGGTTGTCGTAACATTTATCTTTAACAGCGCCCCACAGAAAATAGTCCAACGGAGGCAAATCGCAGCTTCTGGGAGGACAATTCACATCATCTCTTTTGCTGATTATGCGATTTTCGAAGATAGGGCGTAAAAGATTGAGTGTAGCGTTTGCTGTATGGCACGTAGCGCCGTCTTGTGCCCCAAGTGCGACAGTTCTGCTTGGTAACGTAGCCATCGAGGTGGAAATGAGCCTCGTCCGAAACGATGATTTTTCGGTAAAATTGACCATTCTCGGTTTTGGTTTTTTCAATATTTCCCAGTTTTCTTCTAGTGAATAGCGACCCATTTCGTAAATTTTAGATTTTTTACTGAATATCTGTCACTTTCGAATGGTATTTGACGCTTCCAATGGCGAAATATAGATAATTTAAATTTAAAATGTTAGATGGCCCACCCTTTACGAAAAGCACGAAAAATCAACAACCAAATCTTCCAGAGACATTAACTTTTACTTCCGAGATCATTTGAGACAGCTTTGTAGAAGACTTGGTCACTAAATGACCAAAAGTTCTATGAATGGAACCGAAACTGTTCAAGGTACTGGGTATGAATGTGTGGACCCGAGTACGTATAGCTAATTTTTAACCGAAAACATCGGTCAATATGTGAGAAATATTATTGCAAATTGCAGAGAATCCTGTCTTGATAATATTATCTCTGTGTATCAAAAATAGTTTGAATCGAGTCAATAGTTCCCTTAGCCCCCATATACCTAATATAAAGATTTCCGAGTTTCTAGGTGACACCGCATGTATCGAACAATATCTGAGCTATCTTAATAAAATCCAAAGAGCGAGGTTTTCTTATAACACAGTATATTTCTGCTTAGAATGAATAAAATTTGGTGAAAAATCGCCCTAGACCCAATAAAATGATCAAGCCTTATGTACATGAAGTTACTTTCTTCGCTTTAATCTTTGAAAGTTTCAAGCAAATGTTCGGTTATACCCGTATTCAGTTCTTCGTTACTTGTTATTTCATAAAGGGTTGAATACATAGCCACAACCACCAGTTCTACGGTATCGGAATTGAGTGGGCCAAGGGCTGTTAATTTGGGGATCTAACTCTGTTTGGATCGGTAAGTAGTAGGAGTTTCTAGAGATAGGAGTAAAGTTGGATTTTCCTCCGATATTAGTATTCACATGAAAAAAATGAAATAGATACCTCAAATTGTAAATAAGATCAAAATTTTTTAATAATTAAGCATTGAAACGTATCAGATAGAACAACTATAGCATATGTCTTTCGAAACAATATATTTCAAAGAATAAAAATAAACTGTTAGATTATAGTCATAGAGTTGAAATCTTTCATACTTGCTGTTTTTATTGTCAGCTGATTTAAAAGAAATGATTTTGTGGCTCTGATAATTTCATTTGGTATTAATTTGAATGTCCTGGGTAAATACAGGGTAAATTCAGCTTTTCAATAAACTTTAAATGCCCAGAAGGAAACGTTGGAATAAAGAAAAATAAAATAAAGAATATGTATATACAAAGCTGAGTCAATTTAGCTCTGCCATCTGTATATTCAGTTCCCTAGTCAATCTGAAATTTTGCATGATTTGTTTCTCCGAAAAAGCTGCTCATTTGTCAGAACCGCCGATATCGGTCAAGTCCTTGTATGAAAAACATTTTATCTGAGAAGATATCTTCACGAATTTTGATCGACTAGGCATTACTTAAAAGCCAAATAAAGCATTCAAGTATATACTTTTAATGGAGGGTGGCAGTGGACGGAGTTGCCATAAATAAATAAATATTAGCTAAGCACAAAGTGAAGTTGGCTGCGGTGGATATTCTTCTTATATCAGCGACAAAATCACTGCATTCGATTTAATAAACATAAAGATTTGATTCTTTGTCTGCTGCTTGTACGACAACTTTCAGTTTTTATGCGTTTATGCAAATTTTTTGCAAGCGGTAACATTGAAAAATAAAAGTACCGCTACTTTGTTGACTTTGCCGAGATTTTTTATGTTTTCTACGCGTATTTTTCTTTCATTTTCTGCAAGTTGTTGCCACAAGAAAAATGGCTTTGCGATAAAAATGCGTTTAAGAAACTTGCAGGTAAGGAAAAGTTTTAAAAAACTCGTTAGTTTTAATAGTTGTTTGACGGCGATTCACGCAGGAAATGAGCGGAGGCGGATGGAGTATCAAGAGAGTGGGGGAGAGAGAGAGAGAGAGAGAGAGAGAGAGGTAGATGTAGATGTAGAAAGTGGGAGTTACATAAGGTGAGAGTGAACGTGGGCGCACACCGAAGACTTGAGTGTGTGTAGTTGTTCTAAGCAGGCAAGTCAAGAAGTTTTCCAGAAGTTCACTTAGAAATCGCATAAACTTGCAGCCAAGTTGCAACACAGTTAGAATGTTGCATGCGGCAGGCATTTATGCATCACAATTTGTGTGTGGGATGTCAGACAGGTGGGTTTGCTTGGCCAGCGGCAAGTAACCGCTAACTGACAGTTAGCAACTAGTAGTAACTAGTAAACTTGTATTAGCATAATCGCATAAATGTCACTCAAAAGAGCAACTTGGCAAACTCATGATTTTTTTATGTCGACGGGAGAAAGTGGGGGTGAGGAGAAAAAACGAAAAAATATTCACCTTTTTAAATAAAAAAGGCTTCGAGCGCAGCTGCATTTTTTACGCAAGCTCAGCAGGGGTCTGCCAAGCTATTTTTTGGCGTGAGTGCGGGATAAAAAATATTACAAAAATCCAATGAAAAATGGCATGCACGTCTGCGTGATGTTTTTGTGCTGCAGCTGCTCGTGCATTATTACAAGCATATAAATAAATATTTTTTATTTCTTAAGTACCATCTATCCAAGCATTTTGGCGCTCGCCTCTTATCTACATACAAAGCAAGATAGGTTGGCAACACTTTCCAATTTACAAACACAAATCGTCGCCTCTCTCTTACTCTTCCTCGCGGTGGTGACAATGAAAGCAGCAGTTTGAAGGTTATGCTTGTATAGGATATATGTATATTGTATACTATATATATTACACATATACGTACATAAAAACAGTTAAACCTTTTATATAGTTCATGTAAACAAAAAAAAAAAAAAAAACAATATTTATAACAATAACAACAAGTGACTTCGTGACATTTCTGCTGTCAGAGTAGAAAGTGGTAGAAGAAAAATGGCATTTGCTTGCCAGCATATGTGGTGAATAAGTGTGGGAACAGGTAACAAGAGATGCATAGGTGTATCAAAAATTCATATTACATACTTGCATTCTATAACTCAGGAATTTGTGTAAACAGACGGTGAGCCGCAATGGTGAGAAAATTGCAATTTAGTCGGGATATTTTGGTGTGTAGCGACAAACACAGTGTTGGCGCTACGCTGGGAGAAAAATTTCGATGAAAATTGCAGTTAATTTATAACAAATATAGGCATATTCACTTCTTATATTCATGACATCATGAACTGTGCCCAAAAAATACATTTGAATTTAAACTGCGCACGTCGAAGGATTTGGGGAATTATTTTTTTTTTTTTAGGTTGGTAGTACTGTCAGTCAAATTTCATGTCAAAATATTCATCAGTGTTTGAGATACGTGTCGTTTTGTGAGCTTCTAAAAGTGAGTTTTTCGTTTTTTGCGATGTCGAAATTTGTTGAGCAAAGAATTTGCATTAAATTTTGTTTACGGAATCAATTTTCTGCTGCGGATACGTTGAGGATGGCTTTTATTGATGAGGCTGCCAATACCATTTTGAAGGATGTTTTGGGCCTCAAGCGCGTCAAATCTCGACCGGTACCGAAAGCATTGAATTTTTTGGAAAAAAAGGCGTCGCAATGAAGTGTGTGAAACGATGCTTTTCGACTACCAAAGTGTCATGAAATGCATTATAACTGGCGATGAGACTTGGATCTATGCTTACGACCCCGAAACAACCGAACCGGCCAAAAGAGAGCCGAGACCAAAAAAATCCCGCCAAAGTCGCTCAAAAATGAAAGTCATGTTGACTGTTTTCTTCGATTATCGTGGTGTTGTGCATTATGAATTCCTTCCAAACGGTCAAACAGTCAACAAGGAATATTATTTGAACGTTATGCGTCGTTTGCGTAACGCTATCCGCCTAAAAAGGCCGGAATTGCCCTCGTAATTCGTGATAATTTCGCCAAAATCTCAACTCATATCGTTCCGCAACCACCGTATTCACCTGTTCTGGCGCCGTGCGACTTCTGGCTGTTTTTATACGATAGAGGAGATTCAAGCCGCAGCGAAGACGGAACTGAAGGTCATCACGGATAGTGACTACAAAGAAGATTGGAAAATCCGTTGGCATAAGTGCATTGCATGGGGAGGGGATTAGTTTGAAGGGGATGAAATTGATTTGGAAGAATAAATAAAAAATTTTCAAAATAAATACAATGTCACCTTAGTTTTTGGGCACATATATGTCTTTATGTCAAAAAAATCTCTAAAAAAAAAGTCGAAACTGTCGTCATATATCTCTATCATTTGGGAACCATTTTCTATAAGAGTGTACAGCTGCTGGAGTACGCCGATGACATCGACATCATTGACCTCAACAACCGCGCATTAGTTCTGTCCTCTCCAGGTTGGACAGAGAACCGAAGCCAATTGGTCTGGTAGTGAACGAGGACAAGACGAGATATTTTCCGTCATCAAGCAAACAGTTGACACACTCGCGGCTTGGCTCCCGCGTCACTGCTGACAGTCATAACTTCGAAGTTGCAGATAATTTTGTCTATCTTGCAATCAGTATTAACACCAACAACAATGTCAGCCTTGAAATCCAACGCAAAATAACTCTTGCCAGCAGGTGCTACTTTGGACTGGACAGGCAATTCAGAAGTAAAGTCCTCTCTCGACGAACACAGGCTAAATCTAATAAATCGCTTATCATCCCCGTCCTGCGACGACATTGACATAATTCAGCTAATTAAGTGACAACGGCTACGCTGTCTAGATCATGTCGTCCGAATGGAAAAAAAATACCCGAGATCTCAGAGTTTTCGATACAATACCCGATGGATTAACAGCAGAAGAGGAAGTGCTCCACTCCGTTTGGATAGACCAGATGAAGAAGGACCTAGCCACACTTGTAATCTCCAAGTGGGGACAAACAGCAAAAGGGAAGAATGACTGGCGTGCTGTTGTAAACTCGGCTATAACCGCGTAAGCGGTGTCTACGTCAATAATGACGAAGAACAAGTGCTTACTTGAGCTTTTCCTTTTAATTATTGTATGCGATATAACCGACAATACAATAATTTCAAGCTTTAATCTCATCTAGATCGACTTTTATATTAATCTGACCAAGATCACTGCAAAACTTATCGAGTTTGTTGAGAGGATGTCTTTTCTCTATTTCATCAGAATGGCAACGTGTCGGCAATTCGTTGTTCTCTTGCGTTCTAGTATTGTGAGAACTTGTACTTTCGTGAGCTTGATAATCGTTCGTCAAAAAATAAAATTTAAGCGGCTGCTTTTGGTCTAAAGTGAAACGCAGGATGATCTCTGAACTTCTTGTTCTTAGGAAGATTCATTCCGACCCGCCATGGTAGGTGTTGTGTCTACACATTGTCCAATAGGCCACATTCGGGGAGGTTAGATATCACAAATTGACAAAGTTGTATAACGGGTGATCCAAGTAAAGGTACTTTTTCCAATAGCCATGTTTTGACAGATGACGCTTAAGTCGTGTCAAGCTGTCATGCTATGTTTGTTCAGTATTGTTTGGCATTCATCATGGAAAGACTTACGACTGAACAACGTTTACAAAGCGTTCAACTTTATTACGAAAATTCACGTTCTAGAAAGAATGTGTTTCGCGCGCTTCGCTCATGTTATGGTTAACAAAATCTTCCTACTGAGGGTACTATTCGCAACACCAGTACCCATCTTGAGACTCAGCATTCATTATTGGATAATATTCGACCGAACACCACGGCCAGAGTGTACACGGGAGCCGTGGAGGTTCGATTCAGCGCCGTTCGTAGCAACTCAACTTGGCGCATTTGACGAAGAGCAACTTGAAGAGTTTCAAGAGCTGCCATTTCATTAAGAAAAAACAACAGTTTGCTGTGGTTTGTGGGCCGGTGGGATCATCGTTCCATATTTATTCCAGAATGATGCCGATGAAAACGTAACCGTTAATGTCGACCGTTATCGCACCATGATAACCGACTATTTGATACTTGAAATTGAAGCTCGAAATCTCAGCGACATTTGCTTTCAGCAAGAGTAACTTCCCTCGCTTGGCATCATTCAATGGATTTATTGAGAGAACTTTGCGGTGAGCTCATAATTTCCCGTTTCAGGCTGTTCGATTGGGTACCAAGATTGTGTGATATCAGACTGTTAGACTTTTTCCTGTGGGGATATGTAAAATCTAAGGTACATATATGCGGACTATTCCGCGTCATCGAAGACTCAACAGATGCATTTAGGAATTTTGTAGCAGGTTTAGCATACACTTTTTTTCACAGTGCATTTTTATAGGATTTCTGCTGGATGGAATTTTGTGACACGCAGCTGATCACCGGATAACCAACCACACATAGCACAATACATATGTGGCTTTGCTGGTAGAAGCAACTCCGCTATGAGGCAGCAGAATTTATTGCGCTTGCATTTGTACATACAATTGCCAAAACACCATTACTTTATGTAAAAAATTCTATATATTTTTCTAAAGTATACTTGTGGAAGTATATTTGTGTACAACCTGTATACATATGGCAACATTACACAGTAGTAACAGATACTTTCCGTTTCGCAGCAAGTGGGCAACAACTGCGAAAATGTAAATACCACAATTGTAATTGTGAATCGCGACAAGGAGGATGTTGACAGAAAGCGACATATTTTTAAGTTTGGAGAAAATAACAACTAATACTTAAAGCGCGCTAATTTTGGAGACAACACAAGACTTGAAATGGAAGCGATATTATATTTCACCAATTTCTGAAGGACCGGAGACTGACAAATTAGATTAGCTGGACGAATACGATGTTTTGAATCAAAGATATGAACAGCGTCATAATTTTATTGATATTCTAATCTGTACTGGACCATCAGAATAAGAACAATATCCTATGAAATGTAGCTTCAAGTCCAGCGAATGCGAAGGTTAAGGGGGTATTCTAGTCTAGAAATCAAATTTTGGGCAGTTTTTTTACTATCCATTTTTTATGGTGTTTTTTTTTATTGATATCTTAAGAATACAGAAAAAAAATGTTACAAAAAAATATTAAAAATTAAAATAATTAGAGGGGGGGGAGAGACAGGTGTAAAAAAAAAATGGCGCATCCTGGTGACATTGATCCTGACTCTCCTGGTGGTCTGAAAAAAAAAATGGAAAGAAATTCTTAATCAGTAAGGATGCTGTTATAGTTCTTACCTCAGCGAACACGAAAAAAATTTGGAAAAATGGCGACTGCCAGAAAATAAAAATCATTTTTTACGCTTTTTTTTTTGAAATTCCTGAATTTTTTTAATATACTAAAAACAAAAATTTTGAAACGATGCTGGTAGGAACGATAAAGGATTGTGTAAAGAAGGTTCACACAAAATTTCGGTTGTATAGAACTTGAGATAATGCCGGTACCGTGTGGAAGAAAGTAGTTTTGAGAAAAACGCGTTTAAAAAATTCGATACGGCCGAACCGGGCTAGGTACGGCGTCACTAAAGTAACTGTAGCTCTTAAAATAATTTAAATTTTTAAAATCCTTTAAAGGATATGTTCTTAAGGATCTAAACTTTAAATATATTTATATATTAAAAAAAAATCGAATTTTTCAAAATTCTAGAGTAGAATACCCCCTTAAGAGGTCAATTGAAAGGTAACCGAACATAGATACTGCTACTAAAACTAATTTCATATGAATTTTCGTTACACCTAACCTTCAAAAGACTAAATTTGACAGCTGTCGTATCATTATTTTATGAATTATAGCATTTCGAGGAAGCAACATTTGTCATTGTGAATAAAATATATAAAAGGTAATATTTGTTCTTAAGGGGAAAAATACAATTGATGCAAAAACTTTGCTTGTTTGGGAGTTTTCAGACACTCCTCCAAGAAAAATCCTCAAATCACCGCAAAACAGACGCATTCGAAGAAAAAGAGAGCACAGTTTCACCAAGGCAATGCACCGCGTTCCAAGTCAACAAAGTAGTAATAATAAGTCTATCATTCTTGAAGGGAACAATGATGAATAAAAAATTGTGGTTTACTAGAGTAGGCTGGGAACTTTTAAAGTGACCTGCTATTTCATAAGCTAGGAGTATGGATATATTGATCAGTTATTATTATTATTATAGACCTTCAGATGAAATTTCAACAATCTTCTATCAATGGGGTATCCAATCATTCAACCATTTTATGATTATTTTCATTATACATATGTATATAAGTACATCCCCATCGAAAGGCCTACTCCTTTTGTATTATAAGATACGCCAATCAGATGAGATCAATCTAAAGATTGAGAAATAATACCTTATAAACCATCATTCCGTTTTTAAGGAAGTTTAGAAATAGGAAAGGCATTTGATGAGCTAAAGTTTACAAGAGAAATTTTAGACGAGTATTAGAATAGAGCGAAAAGAAAGAATAAATGACGCCCTCTTGTAAACTTGACTTTAACCGCATAAACGGTGTCTACGCAAATGAAGAAGAAGAGTGTTGAAAATGTCCTTGAAAATTGTATGTTGATTTTATTTCCATTTATTTTCATGGTTGATATTTTTAAAGAAGTACTTCATAAGGGGGGTTTCAAAAACTCAAAAAACCTTTATGATTCCGTCTCTTTTCACAATTATGATGAGCACTGGGATGTGATTCGGCAATACTGGCTCTTTACTCGAAGCGGCAGATGGATTTTATAGAAAGTCTTTTTATAGCAGAATTGGGAAAGTAGTAAACATAGGAAAAGATGGTTGGCATAAAGGTAATTAGCAGCGAATAACACACTGAAGATTTGCAAGAGTAAAATTTATATGACCGAGTTGGTATGGAGATATATTGTCAAGATTCATTCAAAAGGCATAAGGACTTTTCAGTTGGCGGACGACTACAATTTACACACGTTGTATTTCAAACAGGTCTTAGCTATTGGGTAAACAGCGGAGCTAGCCTCTAATGTGTCAGCAGAGAACCCTTGAGTTAACATCTACGTGGACAGCCAAACAGCAATCAAGGCTATAACCTCGGTAAAAAATGTCATGGAAAGTAGGGCCGTAAGGCTTAGAAAGTGTCGCCTGATCCAAGCGACATCGCTACTACTGGCTGCCAGGTCAAAAAGACATCGAAAGCAAGGATATAGTTGGCGAGATTGCCAAGGCAATAAGGCTGTAACTAAAAAACGTGATCAACATTGGAATATCCAGGCATTTTCTATAAGACGACTTGGCAGGGAAAGTCAAAACGCAATGGAACGATCCTATCTAAGTACAAAATTGTATAAATCATGTGTAATACGGTAGAGTGGAAATATATATAGTTCTTACCGACAAGTATTCGATTGAAACAATGGAGCATCTCTAGTGTATATATCTATTGGTTCCACGTAGGCAAGGCTACACTTAGGCACAAAATTGGTCTATGTGTAGCTCATGACCTAGCTAGACTAACTTAACCTAACTCTTTATGGCAGAAATACGTTCAGTTCGTCATTTCTTGTAGAAGTTATATATATAGGGTCTGATAATTTTTGTGACCACGCCCAAAAAAGAATTATCACGGAAAAGGAAAAATATTCTTAAGCTCAAAGCACAAAGGAAACATCACTTTAAAGGAAAAAAATGAAAAATTTTACGGAATAAAGTCGGCGAAATTCAACGTGTAGACAGCAGTCAGACCAATGAACACTGCTAGGTGCACAACAAAAGCAATGAAAGGTGAGTCGAAGCTGAGACACATTCGCTTTATGCGCTTGGAGACATTTTGACGCTGAGAATTGAGGCGAAGTGTAACTGTAAATGGCGGCGGCGACGATGACGGCGTGAAAAACAGCTGTGTCATGGTGAATAGAGCAACTGGCGAAGGTGGAAGAGGACATGCGAGAGGATATACTAAACCAAAGCCACATACATATGTATATACACGAACATAGGTATATAAGGGTATATAAATACTAGCTGACCCCGCAGCCGTTTTCCTGCGTGAAATTCTGTGTTTTGAAATGAAAAGAAGGTTAAATTTATCATTTCTTTTTTTTTCAATGTAACGCAGCTTGATAAACAGCATTTTTTGGTTTCTGTTCCGGTGCGTAAATCTACAGAGAAGATAGTTTTCGAACTCGTAAGCACGCCACGTAATTTTGGCCGTGTGAAAAACATAGCATTTCCAGATTTATGCCATACACCTCTAGCGACTACCCTTGTGTCCTGTTGATTGTAATCGCAAATGCAATTTTCCCTAGAAACTGAATATGTTTGAACTGAAATGGCAAATTGTTGGAATTCAAAGAAATTCGTTGAATCAAGCATTCTGCCCTTTGTATTTGATGGCTGCTTCATCACAATCAGTCGGTTTTCATTACACAGTTTCGGCGCTTACAGATTGCGAAACATAATAACGACATATCCAACTTTGAGACGTAAATCATGCGGGGCCATATCAAGCCTCTCCAAAGAATTTAGAAATTCCACTGGATAATTTACGGCGATCGATCGATTTGTCTGAGCGCAAGTCTCCCGGAATTTGACTTTGAATCTTCCAGTTTAAGTCAACAACATTGGCATTTTTGGTAGCTAACATTGCGCGAGCACTTCAGGAATCGTAGTTACGATAATTTGGCCAATGCCCGAACATTCGTGATGAGTTCATATTTCGTGAATTGATAACCGGCGAATGGAATTGATATCAAACCACCGGAAGTATCAACCGGAATTAACCCATTTCCAATTTTTTATACAGTATCCCTTGGGTTGAAATACACTCTTTGGCTGTTCTCCAAATTAACTGCGAGACGCACAACACTCGGAAATCATTCATGAATTGCAAAAGTAAATATCCTACAAAGCGCTGTAGTGCAGTTCACGTATCGACCGTATCGTTCAAGACCAATAACCGCCATGTGGCTTCCTTTGGTGATCTACTTACAAACGTATTTTATCGATTACACCAAACTGCAATACTCAACATTGATTTAATTTTTGAATGTGAATTAGACAATAATGGTGAATATAGTACGATCCATGTGTTGTCAACTTCGATATTCACTCTTCTAAATTGAATGCTGAATGTTCTGCCACTGTCGTCTGTACGCCGATAGAGTGGATATCCATCATTTCTAGTTTGTGTTCCGAAAGAAAAGCACGTGGATACCGTTTTGTGCATTTATTGTCAGACATACAAACCGAAGTGGGATTTTGGTGTCTGCAAGGTCCATGAACCATATTCGTTTTCATCACTTCGTATAATAATGGATCTTTCTCTGCATCAGGAATTTCCGCAGAAATGATTTCATCAATTTGATCTGGTAGAACCACTATTCACCATCCAAAGAAGAACATCGTAACTGTTGTTTGAAAAGTCGTGCTGTGACATCGTGACGATCGCTTGCTGATTGACCGCGATCTATAATACTGCACGTACTATGTCACCGCATCCTGGGAATACTCGTTCATGTGCCTTGGTGTGACGCCGACCGATATTAGCGCGATCACTTCGTGGAATCGTAACAAATTTCAATCTGAAATTGATCACTTTGTGTGCGACATACATAACGCTTTCACTGAATAATTTTCAAAAATTTTTGAAGCAAACGACAAATTTGAACGATTCAAATAATTGAAAAACAAAACAAAAAAATTAAAAAAAAAATTTTGTCTGGAAAAAAATAACTTTTTGGAACTGTCCAATTTTCCGACTTTTCCTCACGAAAAGCATACGGTTTTTTTATTTCCAAACCTTCCCCGATCCACACAGAATATTCTCTGAAAATTTCATCAAGATTGGTTCAGTCGTTCCCTTAGCGCTACTAACAAACAAACATTCATTCGTTTGTATGGAAAAAAGAAAAGGGCTGTTTTTAGGGGTTCCCGGCAAATATTCGAACTTTTCTTGCCGTAAAAACCATCCTTGAGACTCACCGAACATTTTAAAAAAAGAATTGGCGAAATTGGTCCAGGCGTTTTTGAGTTATGCGCTTACCAACACATTTTGCGATTCATTTTTATATATAAGAAGATATATGCGAGTACATACAATACATATTTTGTAAGCACTTCCGCTTTTCGCCACTTTTAGTTTCAACCGGGCTGTCAAATAACGGTGAAACTACAATTTTTTCTTTGTCAAACACACCATTTGTTTTGTTAAACAACAATTTCGGTTGTTGTCGCTTTTTATTGTTATTGTTAATGTCGGTGTATATTTTTATTTTAGTTGGCCGCTTTCACTGCTCCACTCAATGCCAGATCATTAAAGCGTGAAATGGGTTTTCAAATCTTTTGGCACGGCTCTACGGTGTGGCGCATAAGGCGCTACGAGGAGTTTGCCGCAAGGAATTGGGTAGCAACATTTTTATTGTTGTATATATGTATGTATGTAAATCGGTTTACATACTTAAGTATGTGCACGTTTTTATTTGCACTTATTATTCTCGTATAGTTTTCTTTTCGCATTTTCATGTGGCATTTCGCTGAGCCGCAGCTGCGCTCCGTGAAATTCTTGCCAATTTTCATTTTATCTCGCGCGCATTTTCCACACATATTCGGGCGTTTTACACAACAATTGAAAACGTGACTTATTGTCGCCTTGCTGGCATAAAGTACAGTGGCGTAAAGCGCATAAGTGCATTCGCTAAGAAGGAAACAACAGCTTCACATGTGACTGTCACTGTATGAGCTTATGTACCTAACTCGGTTGTGTGAATTTTATATTTGCTTTTGTTTGCTTTCTTCTTCTAGAAAAATATATCACTTTCATATTTATTAAATTTTCGCGCTACTTTTATTACTAAGAGGGTGGTTGGATAAGTCAAGCTGTTTTCGATTCCTCCACAATGTTACTTTTACAACAATACGTCGCTAAGAGATGTTATATTAAGTTTGCTACGAAGTTCGTAACACCATAAGGAAATGTTGAAGACCTTATAAAGTATGTACATATAAAGATGATAAAGAGCTTAATCTTAAGCTTCATTTAACCAAAAAAAAAAAAAATATATATCCGGGGAAGTTGAAAAAAAGTTACAGTTGTTCAAAAATGAGTAAAAATAATGAAAAAATTTTGAAATTTTTGTATAAAAAAGGGAGGAATGCCAATGAAATTTGTGAAATTTACGGAGACGATGCTCTATCAGTTCATGTAGCACAACAATGGATCGCTCCCTTTTGTTCTGGAAATTTCGATGTGAAAGATACACCTCGCTCTGGGCGACTTATCGTTGAAAAAGTCGATGAAATTATGGAAAAGATTTACCAAGACCGTCACATAATCAGCGGTCACATCGCTAAGGAACTTAACATACATTATCAAACGGTTTTGAACCATTTAAAAAAGGCTGGCTAAAAAAAGAAGCTCGATATTTGGGTACCACATGAATTGTCTGTGAAAAATTTATTGGACCGAATTAACATCTGCGATTCTTTGCTGAAACGAAATAAAATCGTATAATAGGACAATAATGTGCGAAAAAGATCATGGTCCAAGCGTGGTGAAGCTCAACAAATGGTCGCAAGCCGGGATTCACTCCTCGAAAGGTTATGCTGAGGGTTTGGTGGGTTTGGAAAGGAATCATTCACTATGAGCTACTCCAGCATGGTCGAAAGATTGATTATATGTACATTTAACTCTCAGCAACTTATGAGATTGAAGTAAGAAATCGAAAAAACGGTCAGAACTGATGAACAGAAAGGGCTTCCTCTTCCATCAGGACAACGATAGACCACACACATCTTTGATGGCTCGGAAAAAATTGAAAGAGCTGGCTCGGAGGTTTTGATGCATGCACCATATACGCTGGACCTTGCACCATCGGACTACCATTTGTTTCGGTCAATGTAGAACTTCCTTAATGGCTTCAAGAGAAGCTTGTGAAACTTACTTGTCGCAGTTTTTCGCCGAGAAACCAAAAAAAATTTACACTGATGGAATAGTGTCTCTAGCGGAAAAATGGCTAACCAAGGTCGAACGAAATGGTACACATTTGGTTCATTAGAGTTCATTATAAATATAAATAAAGTTGAATTTTTATTAGAAATACGAAAAAACTACCCAATATTATAAGTATTCAAAGAGGGTATTATCAGAAGTTGGACGTTTGAAATCAATGATGACCAAGTAAATGAAAACCTGAGCTGACCGTATTAGCTTTTTCAGGACGCCGACAGTCTAGAATTTCCAAGAGTAACTTTTACAAATTTCGTAAAATGTCATGTTTTCAGTTTTCTAGGAAAACATGGAGAAACTAACATTAGAGGAGTTTCACCGGAAAATTGGTCATCTTACTTCCGAATGTTCAGTTATCTGTCGGCTGAGACAAGATGTAATACTAGAATTCCGATATTTTTAAGAGAAAATTGATAGTTGGATTAGTTTACGGAATAGTGTATTCAATCAACTAGGTCGAAAAGAGTGGGGAATCTTTTTTGATCGCTATTATATATTGGTCTAATATAAAGCATAAAGTATTTATTTGTTTAAAACGAGGTTATTAGGTTTCTAAACATTCAATAATGTTTGCACAAGGTTGAAGAGAATTAAATAGAGTATATTTTAACTAGCCTTTATTTATACAATTTTTTTACAACATATATGTACGGTTGTCTTGATCGGAATATATAAGCAAGGTTTTTTCTGAGGAATTCTGGAATAGCATAAGGTTTGAACGAGGTTTTATTCGACTGTATCGAGGTAAATAATAACGCTAGTTTATGTACTTTACTTTAATAATTCAGGATTTATTCAACAACCATCATAAAATTATTTCCTACACGCTCCGCCATTATCTTTGCGCTCGTAAAAAAAAAGAAAAGCAAACTAGTTAATTTTGCGCATTAAATGAGAGCCACGTATTCCACAAACTTTTGTCAAGACTTTATTAGCAGCTGAAACTTTTCCTTCCCGTCTTATTTATCTCAATTTCATTTGATGTGCTCATTTTTTGCTTTTTTCTTGCTCTTTCTTTCGTTTTTTTTTGTGTTTTGTTCAACGCCAACTTCCATTACCGCATAATCAATTCAATTTCTTCAGCGCTCGCTTCAAATGTCATTAAGATGCTTCGCTGCAGCTGTTCTGCATTTCTATTCTGTCTCCTATCAACTAAATCCTTAGATATTATCCATAAAGGCGCACGAGTTGGTTTGTCATTGTGTCGGTCGTCTGTCATCTTTGGCTTGAAGTCTCCACTGAGCTCGCATTTCGCACGTTTCGTGTTGCATTTTTGCACTTAACCAACGCGGAATGCAATTATCTCTTCGCGTTGCGACGGAGAAGTCTAGCGACTTTTTTGACTTGTTTTCCTCGCATTCATGTCTTGAGAGTGTGAGCGGTGAATAGACAAATTGGGTTTGGGGAAAGTTGTAGGTGATCTATTAAGATGGTGGACAAAAGTTTTAAACTACTTCTTCTGTATTTAACGGTTATCATATTTCAAAATTTGAAATTCGTATTTTGAAAGGTACTGTAGGAATGCACATAAATGTTAGAAAAAATTATACAGTTATGCTGGAGAGTTTATTTAGTTATTAAACGTTTTGCAAATGGGAATTAAGCTGTACTGAGATGAGCTTTAGAAAAGGTAGATCATTCGAAACGAAATATTATATGAGCCTTAGATTTCCAGCATTTCAAACTTCTAACGTACATTTGCAAACGAAACCGTTGATTTTCGGTCAAGGCAAAATAACAGCTGCTACGATGAGGAGTGTCGTGCTGCAGTGGAAAAAACAGAGAATACAGACTGCCTATTTCATCACGTTACAATCGATCACAACACGTGCGGTGATAGATATCGAGAGTTGCAGAAGGAAGCGAGACGCATTTGCAGACAAAACAAGAAAAAACGTTAAGTTCGGTTGCACCGAAGCTAAATACCCTTCACAGGTGTATTTCTGTTAGTAACTATGTGTCCAGTTTGTATGAAAGCTATATGCTATAGTAACCCGTTCTTAACAAGTTTTTTAGAGATTCCATTGTTGCCTTAAAAAATAATCTATACCAAATTTCCTGAATATATCTTGTCAAATGTGAAAGTTTTCCATACAATCCCTTGACTCCGATCGCTCAGTTTGTATGGTAACTATATGCTATAGTTAACCGATCTGAACAATTTTCTTGGAGATTACAGTTTTGCCCCAGAAAATAATCTATACCAAATTTGGTGAAGATACATTGTCAAATGTGAAAGTTTTCCATATAAGAACTTGATTCCGATCGTTCAGTTTATATGGCAGCTATATGTTATAGTGGTCCGATATCGGCCGTTCCGACAAATGAGCAGCTTCTTGAAGAGAAAATGACGTTTGCAAAATTTCAAAAGGATATTTTAAAAACTGAGGGACTCATTCGTATATATACAGTCAGACGGACGGACAGACAGACGGACATGGCTAAATCGACTCAGCTCAACATACTGATCATTTATATATACTTTATAGGGTCTCCGACGCTTTCTTCTGGGTGTTAGAAACATCGTGACAAACTTAATATACCCTGTTCAGGGTATAAAAATAGACAGAGCGAGATGCGTGAGTATGAAAAACTTGATAAGCTGACCGACAGGAGTAATGCTCGAAAATTCTACGAAAAGATGTGGGTAGTTTCAAAAACGGAGCATACTCTTTCAGAACCCCCCGAGATGATATAGTGATTGATGCCCAGAACATACTGAAATTATCGAGCGAACAATTCTCCAACCTGCTGAATGGCAGTGAAAGCATAACACCTGTACCCGTCGTGGAAAGAAGAGAAATACCGCACAAAAAGATCGATCTTATAAATTTGGTTTAAGGAAATGGGAGAAAAATGCGAAAAATAAATCCTTATATCTTGTACCATAATGGTATAGATAAAAGAGAAGAGAACTAAAATCACGACATCGAAAAATAGCACCAAATCTTCGTTAAATGCTTTTACCTCTATAAATGAAGCAAAAAACAAATCTTGAGCCCAGAGACTTGACCTCTCAGTACCTGTAATTTCTCGAATTCCATATATTCCTTAGAATACAAACTGACATATATACGAAACATTCCCCTTTAGTCTGCGGATACTAGATAGGAAGCTTTCATGGAAGCCTAATATCGAGGAGAGAGCAAGGAATTCAAAGATTGTTGTATTGGAAAAAGTAGAGGTCTCATTCAAAAAAGTGACAACCAACTCTGATAGGAGGGCTACGATTACCTCGCGCTCACTAACCGAGCATTCAAAACTAGTTAAAAAATGCCTACTTTTGCTATCTACGGAAACCAGTAATTTCGTTAGAAGACTACTATGGACGCAAGACCAAGATCGAATCGTTAGTATCTGTAAAGCCGATGTACTGACAAAGAAGGCACCTAAGATCCACTATCAACAAAATTGGAACAAGTAGCTGGGTTTTGAGGGAGCTTGGACGGCGCTGTGCTACCGTTAGTTCTTGCTTTGTAGAGAGATATTTTTGATCCAATGTGGGTTGCAAGAGGTTTGGTGCGCTCTTCACATTCATTAACCTTAGCTACTCCCTAGTTGAAGCGATTTTTACTAGCTTAAACTAGCTAACACTTTCAGAAGACATCCCGATGAGCTGGTAGGAATAGAAATAAAACGTATAAGCAGATGATTAAAGGAGTTTGTTTTCTGGCTTCATAAAGTACTGTAAATAATAGACCATCCCTTTATTGTGGTTCAGTCATTTAGCCTGACCTAACCTAACCTGGGATATAACTTGCTGTAAAAAAAAACTTTCATAAAGCTGCGAAAAAGGAACCAAACAGTACTGGAAGTGTGTAGGGGAAGAACATTTTAAGGATTGCTTGAAATTATTATTCTAAAAGTCTCATAACTAATAGTTTCCTAACTAAGTACATATGTTATATTGTCTCTTCTAACAAGCAGTCAACGAGTTCGTAGTTTGGCTAATATGTACCTTTGAGCATAATATGTGGAGAGTCGGAGCAATGGAAAATCGTTTCTACTTTCGATAACCTACCTTCTTTGAGGTAGTAGAGGTAGGACTTACAGAAAATTTCTGAGGTGGAATTATGCATCGATTGATATAACTACCAAATGTGACCGGACTTTTAAGCGGGATGTGGATGCGTGAATATCTGGTATGAGAAAGAACGGGTAAGATTTGAAGCTCTGTTTTCGAAAGAAATCAAGTACGGATTGTTTTCAAAGTGGTAATTAAAACTCTTGGTCGAGAAGTAATAAAACCACCATTGAAATTGATATTTCTTAGAGTAATAAGGTGGTTTAGGTTAGGTTAGGGAACTTTGGTTAAGAGGTCGGTTCAAATAGGTGTCTCACTTGGGACCGCTTAGAACGCCAGTCCGTTGTCGGTCACATATTTGTTGAGACGGCTAATGTGTTTCGGCTATGGCTCCTGGTTTGTCGAAACTAATACCGATATGCTGCAGCCTTGGTCTTTCACAGACTGGACAATGGATGGGAAAGTGCCACCTCACTCTCCTGAATACTACTTTGACAACCAGTGTCTGACTTTTTACCCTTACCGCCTGAATGTCTGTTGAACAGTGTCTCCTACGATCGCGTAAAAATGAACTTTGCTGAAGGTAAGTACATAGTTCATTAGATCTCCAGCGAACGACTCTAGGTCAAAAAGTTCTCGCGGTCGAACATAAGCTATGTATGTAGTTGGTGACCAGCGCCTGCTAAGCCCACGCGAAGGCTATTGGTCAAATGCTTGAACACAAGTCTCCAAAAAGTACGTCTCGTCAATCTAAAAAAATACTTGCGTTAATCACCAACTAACGGAATCAACAATTATTTCCGTTTGAGCTTATCCAATATTGCTGGTTGAAACACGATTCGCCCAGAAAAATAAAACCATCTAAGTAAAATATGTTATATTAACAGTTACGTAAGCGTTAACCTACGTTACTTCACAACTATAGCTATCTCATATAATATAATCGATTAAATTGCTTGAAAAATTCCCAAATTTTAAAATTGTTCACTTTAATTGATTTATTGTTGCCTTCGAATTTGCTCAGCATTTTTGGTGCAATAAGCTGGTAATGCCACTAAAATGGTATAAATTGAGTTGTGGTTATTAGAACACATACATGCACATACAAATGCACACATACATTTAAAATATAAATATATAAAAATGTACACACACACCAGAAAAGCACTCAAGAGCTGGCTATAAAGCAATATTTTTCCAATCAACTGCTAAGTCCAAAAAGACCATTAGCCGAGAAGCCAATAAGACAAAATATGTTTTTACAAACCGATATGACAATATACGAAAACCGATAAGCCACAAGCTAAGCCAGCGACACAAGTAAAGTGACAGAAAAGAGAACAAAATGGAAAAAGTTTCGGTGAGAAAAAGCCAAAAAACCACTTAACACAAATCAAGAGAAGCCAATAAGGATGCACAACAACAGTAACAAATGGCGAAAGCGAGAGAATTTCATATGAAAACACTGCGGTGTATGTAAGTGTTATATGGTGTGAAGATATGCTTAACGTCGTAGCAAAAGTGAGACAGAAAGGAGCGAGGGGGAGGTGGTGTTGAAACTGCTGCAGCAGCAATTTCCCGGCAGCCAACATTTAAGGCAATTGACCCAAACATTTATAAATCAATTAAGTTCAATATGGAACGAAAATTTATTGCACGCACACATTTACACATACCACACACACAGACATACACATACATATGTAAACACTCGCAGCGAGGATGTTGAAGTGGCAGCTGCATAAGTATATGTGCAAACAGGATGTGGCAATATACTTAAACGAGCATAATATGGGCATAAATATGTGCATATGTAAGTGCTGATATGTGTAAGTGTTTGTGCGAGTATATGTGTGCGACTCCCGCATAAAATACGCTCCCTTACTCGTTCACTTTCCTTCACTGAATTGCCGAAATAAACTCTAGCATTAAAGTAACAAGTGTAAATTCCACTTTCAACACTTTACTACAACAACAAGAGCAAGCAGCAACAACAACAGCCGCAAATCCACTTCGTTTATTTTTTAAGTCGCACCGAAAAGGCAAAAACGAAATGAAAATTGATGTGAAAAAATCGAAAAAAGGAAAGAAGCAAAAAATCAACTCAAAAGTGGCAAAGGAAGTGCTGCAGTGTTGCCATATCGCTTCGACATGTTGTTGAAAATTGTTACGAAACTTGCCGTGTAAGTACATGACTGCATTGTTGTTGTAGCGCCGAAAATAAAAAAGTGCCATAAATTATAATTTAGACGGCATTTAACGCGTAACCCCGAACGCTTTACGACGCATTGATAGCCGGTCTGGCAGGCAGCAGGCAGCCGGAGAGCGCGTGAGAGACGCTGCGAAATGAGTGAAGGTTAACAGGACAGTGGCAATATAAGCTGTAAAGTCCATAAGCAAGTAACAAGCGGCAAGCAGGAGGAGGCAAGTGGCAAGCAGAAGGGAACAAGCGGCATGTGGCAACTATAGCAAGCGGCAATTGACCGTCCGTGCTGTGGCACGTTGTAAGTCATCAAATATTTACTTGATGCCATATTTTAGCTGTGGCAAGTAGTTGAAGTGTCTTTCTTTTTGTTTTTTGGGCGGTTTTCGGCTAACAAGTGCTCAGCGCGATTTATTTATTTCGCTTCAACTTAACTCAATGTGGTAATTTTCACTTCAAATGCGATTTAGTGGATTTGGGTTGGACATGTTTGCGCTTTCACAAGTGGGTGGAGAGTTCAGTAATGCTAATATGCTGTCCGAAAAAGTGTCAAATGTGTTTAAATAAGTTGTAGATATTTTTGGATATTTTCTGTCAGCTTCTATTTAGGGTTTGAATGGCGGGACTGGAAGCAAATTTAACTACATGTTGCAATAATTTGTAAAAACAAAAACTCATCAAATTTGAAGTAAGCACAAATATGTAAATTTTGGAAGTTAAAAGTAATGGTTTGGGGACCTCGAAAATTTTTATTACATACAGAATAGATTTCGATTAAATGAAAAATTATGATTTATTATCGAAAATAATATTGATGTAATGGATAGATTCTTAAAAAATATTTTTTAAAACATCTGAAATGCATTCAGTATCACATCATAAAGATTTCGAGATCTCGAGATTTTTGGTGGTAATTTAAAATGTGACTTCAATATCTTTTAGTTTCGCGAAAGATGCGGGAAACATTTAGGGGGTATTCGATTTTTTTTCATATATTTAAAGTTTAGACTTTCAAAAATGAGACCTTGGAAGGATTTTTCAAAATTCGACTTATTTTCGGAGACACAGCCGATTTCGGGAGGTGGCGCCCGTGTTCACTAGAATTGTCTCCTAAACTTTAAACGCGTTTTTCTCGAAACTACTTTTTTCCCCACGGTACCGGCATTATCTCAAGTACAACCGATTTACTTGAAATTTTGTGTGAACCTTCTTTATATAATCCTTTATCGTTCCTACCAGCATCGTGTCAAAAGTTTTGTTTTTAATATTTTAAAAAAATTTAGGAATTTCAAAAAAAAAGCGCAAAAAATGATGTTTGTTTTCAGGCAGTCGCAGTGTTCCCGGACTATAACAGCATACTTACTGATTAAGAATTTCTTTTGATTTTTTTTTCAGACCACCAGGAGAGTCAGGATCAATGTCATCAGGATGCGCCATTACATATTTTAATTTTTAATACTTTTTTGTAATTTTTTTTTTGTATTCTTAAGATATCAATAAAAACACCATAAAAAATGGAGAGTAAAAATATTTTTGATTTTTTTTAAATGAAATTCAAAAAACTGTTCAAAATTTGATTTCTAGAATAGAATACTCCCTTAAGTTTTCCGGTGTATATATGTACAAGTATAATGCTCATACGACTAAATACATAGGAAGCTAGGAAGAACGCATCGAACGTAAATACGTCGGTATACGTTGGAAAATATTATTATTATTAATGTCTTTCAAGATTAACGCTAGAGAAGTAGATATACTGTTTCGAAGTGCAAATTTACTCAGAGATCACTCCGATAGCCGAGGGTCTAAACTAGTTTTCAGCTCGCGGACCGTGCGCTCAAATATAATCAAAGAGTACATGACCTCATAAGCAATAGCTTTAAGCTTTTTCCATATTAGACTTGTGTGGGTGTCGGTTCATAGCGAAATCGTCAAAAACTGCAAAACCGATAAGCTTGCTGGGGAGTGCATCCTTTCCCCCCATTTCATTCCAAAAGCTTCTCGCATTGCACCTTCGAGTCTCCAGTGAGCACAGAAGCACTGGAAAACAACCAGAATTTGGGCGACTGTGAGATACTTCTAGCCCAGAATGAATCGTAAGAGGTTCTAAAACTATTTGCTTTAGTAAAGTGCATCTCTCCTCAATTAAAAATTTTCTGACAGAACATTGCCCAATAGGTTTACTCGCGGTGCGGTGCGGCTAAATATTTTGTCGTACGCTCTTTGCCAAAGCTGTGTAGAGGAAGGCGGGTAAAATTATTTTGTCACTTTCAGCTCTATTGCTCGGCTTTTGCTAGACTGACAACCTATTTGAAATATCTCGGTTGCCACATTGTTATTATTATTGATATTAACTGCCCTAACGTATTTGTGGTAAACTCTAAACGTTTCATCGGTCTATGATGTTTTGGGAAATCGCATTTAGGAGTTTCTCAAGAACACACAGTTCGAATATCTATCCAATACGGCTGTGTAAACTGACGTTGAGCGAGATCAAAAGCTCTGTCAAGACCGAGAGGGGCTTCTTCGAGCCGTTCGATACCAAACGAGGTTTCAGACAAGGCGACTCTCTGTCGTGGGAATTCTTCATCCTACTCCTGGAAAAAATAATTCGAGATACAGAGCTGAATAGAGAAGGTAAAATATTATTCAAGCATGCACAATTGGAAGCGAAAAAAATAGGTTTGGTTGTGAACAAGGACAAGACGAAATATCTCCTGCCATCAAACAGTCGTCGCATACTCGACTTGGCACCCAAGTCACTGTTGACAGTCATAACTTCGAATTCGGAGATAATTTCGCTTATCTTGGAACCAGCATTAACATCTAACACAATGTCATCCCCGAAATCCAACGCAGAATAACTCTTGCCGACAGGTGCAACATCGGACTGAGTAAGCAATTAATAAGTAAAGTCCTCTCTGGAGGGACAAATACACTCTACAAGTCATTCATCATACCCGTCCTGCTATGTAGTGCAAAGTCATGTACTATGACAACATCTGCTGAGTCGGCGTTACGAGTTTTCGAGAGAAACGTTCTGCGGTAGATTTATTGTCTTTTGCGTATTCGTAACGTTCAATACCCCAGTCTATGGAACGATGAGCTGTACGAGACATACGACGATTTGACAAAGTTCAGCGATTTAGAAACAACGACTACACTGGCTAGGTCCTGTCTACCGTATGGACGAAAACACTCCAGCTCTGGAAGTATTTGACGCAGTACTCGCAGGGGGAAAAGAGTAATACCTCCACTCCGCTGGAAAAAACAGGTGGACCTGGCTATACTTGGAATCTCCAATTGGCGCCAAAGAGTGAAAAGGAGAAACGGCTGGCGGGCGGTTGTAAACTTGGCTATAACCACGTAAGCGGTGTGTACGCCAACAAAGAAGAAGAACATTTGGTGGAAGTTCTATTTGAATTGTGAAAAGAATTTTATCCTTTATTCTAACTGAAGGTATTTTTTGACAACTTTTGAAATAATGTGAAGAATGAGGTTTTACTGATATTTAAAATTTAATAAGCTATGAATTAAGACAAAGCGGAATGAAATGGATATACAAGAGTGGACCGGCGTTACAAAAATGGCATAAATGCTTATTTGACATACGAAAATGATAATGACAATGATAATTTAAAAATAATCGATTGGTTTTCAATTTCACATTTCATAATAATCGCTTTTTAGTTTTTTTTTTACAATTAAGAAGTTCTATTCTATATAAGACAAATAATGTTGCACTTACCTTCTCAATATTTTCGCTTTATCACAGTCGCATTGGCTGAATATCTGAAAATACAAAAGATGAAAATAATAAATTTAATTGTGTTTGGGCTCAATTATATTGGGCATTATAATAATAAAAAATACTTAAAGTAATAATAACAAAATATGCGAGTACTTCAAGCTGCTTTAAGAATACCATTCATTAAAATTTGCTTTAAAATCTCCACCATGAGTTTTCACGAACTTTCTCAATTTCCCACATTCCAACAGTATTTAAATATCTGGGTCACTTGGTGCGGAAATTCACTACAAATTCATTTCTATATGTGCCTTCACGTATGTATGTGTTGGGGTGAGGCAAACATGTGGCTTAAATGCTTGCAACAACTAGTAACAAAAATGCAACGGAACTGCATGGAATTCGCACTAATCTAACAATTTGTAGTGCAGCAACAATAAAAACACACAATGTGGTGGCACGAATTGTGCTCATATTTTATAGCTGCTCTTTATTAGAATTCCCTGCTATTGTTGTTTTGGTTTTTGAATTTTACTTTCGCACTCGAGTAAGGCCACACTTGTTTTGTGCGCTTAAATTCGCAATTTCGCTAGATTAGCAATACGAAAAATGATAAAAAAAGGATTGCAAGGATAACAAGGAAGCAATAAATTACATCCGCAATGCGGTCAGCGAGCACACAACGTGGGCGAATGTGTTATTAAACAACAACAAATAATAAAATAAAATAAAATAAAAATAAAAATAAAATAAAAAAATAATAATAGGAATAATACCTTTCACGGGTGCATTTCCTATAAACAGATCTTTAACCCGACAATGATAAATGAGTTTTTAGTGATCGCAACTGTAAAATATATTCGAAGATTAGAGACTTGTTTTGAACAATATTCTGTTCTAAATTTCTTGAAGACATTTTGTTAAAAGTTTTCGATAGAATCACTTGAGTTTGATCGGTCGATTTGTATGACAGCTTTGCAAGCGGCAATTAAGACAATAATCTCACATCGCATTACGTCGGAGAATACGCTTAGAAGCAGCGAGGCGGTAGATTCAGCGGGTGCCGGAATGTGGCTGCGTAAATATTGGATTCCAGATCACAAAAAAAATTTCTGGAGGCGAAATAGTTGATGAGATCGCCAAAAACTCTTTCAAAACGATATACAATGAAATATCTGAAAGGGCTGACAGATGGGCGAGATGTAATGCCTTTTTTACTCACAAGGTCTCGAAAGAACTGAAGGACGGTTATGTACCTAATGACAGGTCACATCCTTTGGCATCACATGCGAGCCGAATGGGCATGAGTAACGGCGATACATGTAGAATCTGCAGGGAACTAGTCATTAAAGAGACGCCGGAACACCTCCTATGCTTTTTTTTCAGCATTATGTCGCAGTTTAATCGACTAGATGAAATATGTAGATTAGATATCAAGTTTTTCTTAAAGTTCGCCAAAAACCGTAGACGCTAAATGACGAATACTTCAGCTCAAATTAAAATGAACGATCTGAAGTTGCCAAGAGTAGACAAGATAAGAAGGTAGTGTGACTTAGTGTGACTGCCGGCCAGTATAACCTAACTGAGTATAGTGATCCGATATCGGTGAACACAGGAAGTAGTCGCTATATATATGTACTGATATACTGATTTATTAGTTTACGTATGTTTAGGCGGACATGCAGACGGACATAGCTAAATCACTCTACACATCGCCTTGATCGTTTATATATACATTATATACGGCCTCCGGCTTTTCCTTCTACGTGTTACAAATTTCGTTCCAAACTTAATACAATCATATTCACCTATCTATGCATAATACTGGGTTACATCCCAAGGGCATGCAGACGAGTCAGAGTCATGTTCACCCCGAAGCCTGCCATGGGCTTCCACATTACGGTCAAGAATTGTAGGCTCATCAGCCTCTCCTTCTTCTTACCAAAAATCATGGAGTGACTGATGGACTGGTATAGAAAGGGGCGCATTCCGAGGGACCATTTATCAGAAGCGCAACAAGTTTGTTGTAAAGGCAAATCAGTAGATACTGCCCTGTATGACATCGTGTCATGGCTTTGGGAAGGCATTAGGCTTACGGAATTCGCTGCTGGGATCTTACCTGATATAAAGGAAGCTTTTAACAACATCCTGCCGGAAGTAGTTGTAGCTGATCTCGACGGTTTTGGGATTGAATCGAACCTCAAACACCTCATTTACAGTCTTCTGTGCGACGGAGTAATTGAAACAGAATAGGGGAATCCCACAAGGTGGAGTTGTTTTTCCTTTCCTATGGATCCTGGTCGTTAACGATCTGCCTGAAAAATTTGAAAATCGTGGCTGCAGGGTGATTGCTTAGGCAGAGGATGTATCGCTTATGGTCAAAGGAAAGTTCCTGAGCAACGTTTACGAATTGACGCAGGGGTATCTTCACGTCGTAACAAATTGGGCAGTCGTAAACGGTCTCGTCATCAACCCAATTAAAACCGAGATAGTTTTATTTATTAGAAGATACAAGATATCGGCGGCAACGTTGCCGCGAATGAGAGATATTCGTCTGCAACCGGCGGCCATAGTCAAATATTTGGGGAGAAAACAAAAAAGGCATTGATTGCCTTGTACTGCTGCAAAGGAGCCACTGGCAAAAGGTGGGGTCTCTCAAGGAAAGTGGTCCTCTGGCTCTATGCTTAACAGCGCATTCATGGCTGGTCGAAGAGTTCTTAACCTAGCTAACAATAGCATCGACTCTCTTTGTGATAAGACTGGTATGGTTGTCAGGCCACAGCGGAATCATATAAAACTGTAAAGCTGATGAACTAGCAAGCAAAGGTACCCTAGAACCGCTATCGGTAGAATGGGAGAGGATCGATGCTCTTGTATGCTCTTGTGTTCCACTGCTAAATAGCTGGGCTTCGCGAAAGCTTAGTCAACGATGGGAAGATAACTAGTGATCTTTTTGTCCTCAGCAAGGTTAGCCCCGCCCTAGTTGTGAGCCTTTTGAAAGGTTATTGCTCAATTGACATCCATACTGTTGGTAATCTTTCCAGAAGCCATCTTCAGAAGCTGTATGGAATAAGATGAGATGGAAAAAACTCCACACTTCCTTTTTGATTGTTCCGGGTTTGGAAGGCCAAGACTTAAATACTTGGGAACGCATACTTCCAGACATTCTACCGAACTGGCGGGAGTTGAAAATAAAACTGTGCGTTTTGCTAATTTATTAGTTGAAAACATAAATTCTTCTTTTTATATCATCTCAAAGGACTACATACTTATAGCAGTCCACGTGTGATCTTTGATCAGCCATATAACGTGACCTAAAATAACCAATTCGGGGTATAACTAACTAAATCAGTTGGTGTTATGTTTTTGATTGGTTACTTTATTTTATATGATTAAAGTTGTTTGTTGACAAAAGCCAAAAATATAAAGAAAAGCTTAGCGAAACATATAGCAATGTTATATTAAATCGATACTGAAACCAAGGAGAAGTGAAGAAAGTATTCTTTGTGAAGATCGCTGACTCTTAAACAGTATATCCGATATATTCTAAATCGGAGCGAAAATGATCACATTTGTAAAACTCATTTGCAGCTTTATTACCTTAGTCGCCTTAAAGTTGCGGCCTAACATAAAATTCCGACATACCAATGGTTATGCGCCTAAAATGCTGCAATGCCAAAAATTAATCATCGCTTACATAGCGTCATAAAAGTTTAATTAGACACTAGGCTGCGTTTCAATTAAAATTTTACGCTCACATATGGAGTGCACACACACCTCGAGACATACATTCACACCTACACCAACACATGCATATGACATACAATGTTAGAATAAATGCATATAACTAAAAGCCACACTATAAACCTGAAAATATGTTTATTTATGCCAAAAAGCGCACTACAAATAATTCATCTAATAATCATAAAACGACCACAGCAACTTTTTGCTGAGCCGGAGTGGAGCGTAAAATAATTTTACGACCAAGCTGTGGGCGGCAAAAATGCCTGGACCTGGGCTTTGATATCACTTTTTCGTTTCTTTGGCTTAATTGTGGACCATGGCGTTCGAAGCATTGTTGGTCATTAACTGATGACCCCGATTATTGCTTTTTGCATTAAAAGTCAGCGAAAGCCACCTACAATAACAACAAAAAAAGAATTTGTAACTAACGGTATGTCCTTGCAGTTTTTCTTGCAATTTGTTGTGTGGAAAAGGGCATGAAGCAAAAAAGTATATGAAAGGCATGTGTATATGTATGTATTTCTATATACATTTTCACTGAGCTTATAACGGTATTTATTTCCGCATACTTCTTGCCCTCATACCACCACTCGCATATGGTTTATTAGTGTTTTGGCTGGCGTTGAAGTTTATGAGCGCTTAGTTAGTCCATTCACTCGTTGTTTCGGCTGTTGTTGTTGTTGTTGCTGCCCACATGCTGACCGTAAACTCGTAAGTAGCAACAAGGCACAGCTGGCCGGAAACACAACAAAAACTACTCACACATAAACATAACAACGGCCGTGCTTGTATGTGTGGGAGAAAGTACCTTCAACTTTTACTCACATCCATCTGTGTGTGTGTGTGGTCGAGGCACGTTCCACTCAGCCTTTTGGTGATTTTATGCTTTAATAAATTGTTTTGTATCGCCAATGGCCATTGAGTGCCTCAACTGCTGCCGCCGCTCACACTTTCTTCGCATTCTTGTAGTCTTTCTCGTCCAGCTGTTTTGAACTTTTGTCTACGCCTCTCGCCTTTCGCCTTGTTGCTGCTAATGATGCTCAAGGGCATGTTGCTGGCAAAACGTGTAGCGTTTTGTTTTCTTGCATCGGTGATAAACACTCGCATTTTTAATACGACAACACTGTGAGAAACAGTTTGAGTAAGAGTTTCTTACAAAAAGAAAAACACGGTGTATTAATGGAAAGGGTTCCAAAGACCACTTAAAACGAGAAAACACGTTAACTTTGCTTGCACCAAGGCCATAATACTTTCCACAAATACAAAATAATCATTAGAAGAACTTTGAACTGTCAGTTTGTATGACAGCTATATGCTATAGTGGTCCGATATCGCCGGATTTCGACATAAGAACAGCTTTTTGAGAAGAAAAGCTTGTGTGCAATAATTCAGATCGAAATCTGAAAGACCGAGCAAGTTCCTTTTCGTATATGCAGACAGTCGGATATTCGAGACGCGCTTAAATCGACTCAGCTAATCATGCTGGTTGATCTCTTTCCTGCTGGGTGGAACAAATTTCGTAATGGGTTTTCAATAAGAGCGCTACAAAAGTTTCTTTAAATAAAACAAAAGCATGGCCACTATGAGCACGCTTGCAGAAGTCCAGACGCTGAACTTAATTTTCGATGGTTTTCAAGCATCAATCGGCCAATACTACTGCAATTTCACGTTCGATATTCGTATGAAGTTCATTAATCGTCGCTGGTTTGCTGGCATACTCGTAGACTTGACGTAGGCTCAAAGAAGATAGTCTAACGGCGTCAAATCGCGGCCAATTGACTGGGCCATTGCTTGAGGTAACACATTCACCAAACTTGGTTTTCAATAAATCGATTGTGATATTTGCTGTGTGACTTGTGGCGCCGTTCTGTTGGAACCACATATTGTCCAAGTCCATATCATCTGATCTTAAATGGCCATCTACAAGAAATCGACATACCACCTTATCTCTCTAATAGACATACGGACTGGGAGTATTTCAAAGTTATGCTCGACAAAAATATTGATTGTAAAGTAAATATAACCACTAAAGATATATTAGAAGATGAAGTTCATACATTTACGAAAACTATTCAAGAATCGGCTTGGAAAAGTACTCCTGTTCCTAAACAAAAAAACTTTTATACTAAATATCCTTCCGATATTTTGGAACTCATAAAGAAAAAGAGAAAACTACGTAAAAAATGGCAAATCACGCGATTTCCTCAGTATAAAACAGAACTAAACAATTTAACTAAGATTCTCAGCACTAAAATAAAATTATTTACAAATCAAAACATTTATAATTATATTGAAAAATTAACGCCAAACAAACATACGGATTATTCCCTTTGGAAAGCTATAAAAAATGATAGGAAACCAATATTGTCGAATGCACCCGTCAGAAAGCCAAACGGATCCTGGGCCAGAAGCGACGAAGGAATAGCGAAAGTTTTCTCAGAGAAGCTAACTAAAACATTTAGTCCTTTTGCGTTCAATGGTACTCTACCACAGCTGGAAGAATCGCAATACGTGAGTGAAATCCAACCAACAACAAATAAAGAAGTTGAAAATATTATTAAAAGTAGATTTAAACCAAAAAAGGCTCCCGGCTTCGACTTGGTTACTGCTGATATACTAAAAAACCTAACGCGAAAAGCAATAGCAAAGCTTACGGTGATAATAAACGCTTGCTTAAATCTCAGATACGTCCCACTGTCATGGAAAGTATCTGAAATTATTATGGTACAAAAACCTGGCAAAAGTGCACATGAAGCCTCGTCATATCGTCCAATTTCACTGTTGCCTATTTTATCCAAACTACTTGAAGCTGTAATCATAAGAAGACTTCAGAACGTAATTGAAGAAAAGGAACTTATACCCATTCATCAATTTGGATTTAGATCTCAACATTCCACAATCGATCAAGTTCATCGAATAACGAGCATAATTGAAGATGCGATGGAAACAAAGCACAATTGCACAGCTGTTTTTCTTGACGTATCGCAGGCGTTCGATAGAGTATGGCACCATGGCTTACTTCATAAATTAAGACTTCACTTTCCTCAGTATCTAACCGAACTAATTGACTCTTACCTGAGCAACCGTTACTTCAGAATCAAGCAGGGTCAAGCATATACTACGTTACAGCCGATAAAAACAGGTGTACCCCAAGGAAGTGTCCTGGGACCAATCTTATATATTTTGTTTACTAGCGACATGCCTACGCCGCCAAACTGCGCAATCGCCACATTTGCAGATGATACCTGCATCATTACGACCGGCAAAAATGTAGTTGAGTCATCGCACAGAATGCAATCTTCACTAAATCAAATCGTAGAATGGACACAGAAATGGTACATTACTTTAAACGAGTTGAAGTCTATCCATGTAAACTTCACTAACAAAAGTGCTACATACATCCCATTACATATTGGAAACGAAGTAATCCCGTATTCCACCTCGGTGAAATATCTTGGTATGACGTTGGATGCAAAGTTGAATTGGAGGGAGCATATACAAAAAAAAGTTTCAGAACTAAAACTAAAATACCACAAAATAAACTGGTTAATCGGCAAGAAATCACCCTTAACAACATCAAATAAACTCCTAGTCTACAACCAAACATTGAAACCTATTTGGACATATGGAATTCAACTATGGGGATGCGCTGCCCCGTTATACATCGAAGCGGTTCAAAGATTCCAAAACAAAGTTCTGCGAAAAATGGTAAATGCGCCGTGGTACATACGAAATTCGGATCTGCACCGTGATCTTCATTTAAAAATGGTTCGGGAAGTCATTCGCGAAACAGCATCGAAACATGCAGAAAGGTTACAAAATCATATAAACAGTGAAGCCCGAAAACTAGGAGAGGCTAGAAATAGCAGGCGCAGACTGAAAAGAACAACGTTTCATGATCTATTACCAATCTGAGAAAGTAACAAATATCATTATATTTAGTTATAAAATTTAGTTTAAAAAAGGAAAGCTTGCTATTACAGCTTTTATTGTTTTGTTCATACATTGCGAAAAATATTGCTTGTTAGTTTAAATTTATCACTAGTTGCAATTTCAATGAAATGTAAACCCCTCATTTATTACGTTTCAATAAAAAAAAAAAAAAAAAAAAAAAAAAAAAATCTGATTTAGGTCAAAAATATTCGGTTATCATTGAGGGGTAGTGATTCCCATTCACAGTAACTTGCCGGTCTTGATCATTACGGAAGAAGTACGGCCCAATGACGCCGCCGTTCCATAAACAGCACCAAACCGTAATTTTTTCGGGATGCAATGGTGACTAATGGAATAAGTGTGGGTTTCTGCCTGACCAATAACGTATATTTTGCTTATTGACAAAACTATTCAGAATGAAGCCTCCTCGCTGAAAATGATTTTTCGATGAAAATCCAGATCATTTTCAAGTTATTGCTCATCACAATTCACGAACATACGACGATTTTGGTGGTCAAGAGGCTTCAGTTCTTGCGTCAATTTGATCTTGTAAGGATTTAGGCGACGTCACAGAGATGTCCAACGCATGAGAACGACGTATGAGAGACTGTTTTGGGTCTTCTTCAATCGATGCGCTAGCGGCAGCAATATTCTCGAAACTACGGGTGCTTCTTTGTCTCACTGGCACGGGGACATCTAGTACTGTGCCTGTGGATTCAAATTATTCCACTAGACGCTCATTGTTGATCTGACGGGACGATTATGACGACATAAATTGGATGTAGCCCCCTTTAAGTTGAGGCTACTTACTCCGAACTTTGGTAGTAAATTTTAATAATTTGGACTCGTTGTTGGGTCGTATAACTTTCCATGATGAAATGTCAAAAGAGCGGGAAAAATATGCCATCGTTTGCTGTCCCTATCGGTCTGATTTTGTAGCGTCCCTATTGAAAAACTTGCATCTTTTTCAGTGTACTGCAACATTGTTATTTGTTCTTATGCTATGTTTTCAACATAACTGTAAGCAAAGAGCCCCTAGCGCCTTTTACTAGATTTAGACTCGATATTTTGTGTAGAAGCACATTTGGCTACTTTTAATGAACATTTGGTTTTTACAATACACAGTGCAGACTAGCATGGTATATATACTTAGTTCATATATGTATGTATATATGTTTGTATACATGTTTATCTACAAGTGTAAGCGGCTCTGCGTTGCATGGTGCGTCCATGTTAATGTCCTTTGTTAATGAATTATTGGCAAAAGTTTATTATAATTACTGTAGTGCGCCACGGCTGACTGCCCTCGTTTGGCCTTAGAGGCCACATGGGGGTAAAATGTCTTCTACAGGGCAGCAAGTGTCGGGCGTGTGAGAAATATATAGTATAATTAGAATGTAGAGAGTAGAATGAGAGTGTAGCCCGCAAGAAATGGTATCATAAATAAGTTTTTAAAATGGATTCGTACTTGTTTTGATTATATGTACATATATCCGATAATGTAAGTATGGTATACAGAGTGTGTTAATTGGAATCGGTCCCTAATCACGTCCCTGTGATATAGGAGAGGGCCGCAGTCCATTGGTATCAGTGCAAAGCCAACATTTTCTATCTATCTACTTACCATTAAAGTCTCCATTTGGAACAAATCTTCGTTTTATATGGTGATCTATCAAAATACTTGAAGACCAATAGATAGATCCACAAACTCATACGTATAAGAACTTTTAATATACTGACAGAAAACCTCTCGATAAATATCAGGAGGTGTTATAGGTCAAGCTCACAAATCATAACCTGATTATAAGTCAAAGACTAGCAAAATCTCTTTAGTAAGGATAGAGTTATAAAACCAAACAAAGTCTTTCTTTAGATAGACTCAGAGGATTTCATGTAAGAATGGTGGCAGGCGTCCAATGTACATTAATATTTTTTGTTCAGCAATTGAGGAAGAATTTGGAACTATCTACCAGATTATGGGTACGGGAGGGATAGTGATAAGATAATAAGAAAGTAAGAGAAAATTGAGGGATTAGAAAAATAGAGAATGAAACAAAGAGAGGGAGAGATAGAAGGTAGGAAGAGATATGAGAAAAATATGGGGTCGGAGGAAGAGAGAGGGAGAAAGAAGAAAGAAAGAGGGAGACAGAGGGAGAGAGAGAGAGAGAGAAATATTGATATGGAGAGTGAGAACTCTACCACCGCAAGATCAAGAATATGAATTTAAGAGGTAGGCAGAGAAAGATAGATGGGGAGAAAAAATAGGGTGGAGGAAGAGAGAGACAGAGAGAGAAAGCGACAAGTAGAGAATGAGGGAGAAAGAGATATAGAGGGAAAAAAGGTGAAGGAGAGAGATAGAGTTAGACGGAGAGAGAGAACTCTTCCACCGCAAAGATCAAGAAGATGAATTTCATTTCGAGTGGCTAACATTCCTACAGGGCGTGTATAGCCGAATATTTGTATACGTTTATTTATATAAATAATTGTAGCCAAAAACTGAAACTTCGAGGTGTCTCTAAATGTTTGTTTGTATGTAACACTGGTGCTTGAATATAGGTGTATCAGTATATATAACCATATGCTCACCGGTACTTGCTTGTCGGACTTTTTGCTCATTTAACCCACCGGTTATATGACTTTTCATTTACGCAATATGTCCGAAAGTCAAGTGTATGTGCATTTATTTGGGTGTGTGTATGTGCCTGCATACCGTTAGTCCCCAGGCTATGATTTTACTGGCGGTCAGTGCTGTGTTTATGACAGATTTATGAGACATTTGGATTTTATTACCTTTAAGCGTTAAGTAAGGAAGTTGAAAAAGCATGTTTACATACATGAAGATACATATATATAACGTTTAAACACTTATGTAGGAGGTAAGCTTTGTTGTGCATTGTTTCCAAAAATACTTTAATGTTGCCAGAGTTAAATACAAAATATACAAACTTTAATGTGTCGAAATTCTTTAGCTGCAAAAACAGGTTACATGGATATGTGTGTGAAATATGCATGTGTATGTGTGAAAGTGTGAGTGTATGCAAACAAAAAATAATCATAAACAACCTGTTAGCCGAACTGTAAAGTCGACAATTTAAATAAACTTGTCAACAGGCATTAAACAGACCGACGAAGTAGATCCTTTCGTTTAATCCTTTCGCCTGAAAATTAGTACGACATAATTTTACTTGACAAACTGCAAACGCATGAACCTTCGACCGAGTTGGACCCTGAAATCAACAAAAAAATATGCCAAATTCCGAAGGCACACACACAGGTATACCCATACACACTAATACTCATGTTAGTAGAGCGCTTTCTACACAGCTGAGTGGCAGGATTAAATTATGTGCTCACACAAAGGACAGGAATTAAGCACAGACACACACACACGTATACGCACATTCAAACAAACACTTCACACTCACATTTTCCCAACAAATGAGTGAATTTGTTATTTTTTCGCTCTTAATTTCTCAGCCAGCTGCTATGACATCCTCTTTGACCTGATAAACAAGTCACCAACAAACAAACAAAAAAAAGCACCGAAAAGAACGGAAAACGTATTTGTGAAAGGGACACGTTATCAGGCATATCTTGCCAGCAGATGAGTCTGTCCACATGCCACACATGTTCGCCTACGAACCGGATGAGCCTGATAATGATGCCAATAGCAGGCAGAGGGAAGCGGTGGCGGCAGTTAAGGTGATGGCGGCAAATAATGATGACACTGGCGGCACTGCTGCGGCTGGTGTGAGCTGCGAGCTAAGGCGAGAAAATGAACCCAAGAACCGGAGACAAATAATTTGAGTGATAAACACGACCTGTCCGTTCAAAGTGTGCAGCGCACAAGCCGACAGAAATACTCCATATGGATGTGTGGGGGTGAAGCTCGGGAGTAGCTGGTGTGTGTGTGGCGATTTTAACAGCCGAAATTTATACACACGAATGCGCGCCGCATTGATCAACGAAAAAGCAATGACTTAGACTTAGATGTGTGTGTAAGCAACCTCCAAAATTTTACAGATTTATGAAATTTGGGGTCGCTACTGGTCCACTTTCGGGAAGCCTTTATTAAGTTAACGACTTAAATGGCGATTCATCAAGAATAGGAGAGTGGCGAATCGAACAAGTAGTATTATAGTATAGTCAAATTAGATACAGAATGGAAATAATGTATACCACCACAAAGAAGAAATGTTATAAGAATTGAGCTGAACAACTTTACCGTTAAGAGAAGAAATAGCTATATAATCTTGGTTGCAACCCTGTACCTTTAAAATATCCTTAATAAAATCTTTGGTTTGGTATTGAAAACGTTTTTTAACTGGAGAAATAAGCATCTCAGCTGATCGAGGGATAAGAGTAAGGGCTTCTTAGATTTGATAATAAATGGTACAGTGTTAACCGTTCATAGTTAGGTCCCATGGCTTAACCGGATATCGAACTTGAACTACTTTGCAGTCCTTTCGTGAAGCCATAAAAACAGAGCTCCTGTATTCGATCTTACAAGTCAGCAAAGCGCCTTGGGCAAAACTAAATTTGCTCATGCCACCAACTTGGTGGGATAACTGAAGGTATGAGCTCCTAACTGTTTGAGCCTCGACCTCCCAAAAGCAAACAAGAAAGAAGTGTTGAGATGTATCCACGTCGCTTTCTCCCATTCAGCTTCTGCAGCTGGCGGCATAGAAGCCGATGGCCTGTTACAACTCCCACAAGTAGGGAGAGTTCAGGAAAAGTCGCCAAAGTTTGGTTTTTCGTCCACCATATCAGTGGTAAACAGTGATCCCAGCCCCGACGAGGGTGGAAGAGCTTGACGCGGTTCCCTGCAGTACAAGTTCTAGTTTGTATTGCAGTATTTCTATAAGGCTTTATAGGAGGACATTCTCAGTCTAGACTGAACTCGATGTACCTGTGGTCAGAAAGGACGTATTCACTTAGAATCTTTCATCTTGTGATTAGAGGTGCGTTCGAGGTCAGACTGAGGTCAAGGCCTTCATGGAAAATCCTGTGTCCAAAAAGGAATGATCATCGGCAATCTTTCACCTTGAGATTAGAGGTGCAATCGCGTCCGGATTTTTATTCAGAACTTTTGTTAAATTTAAGATTTAAAGTTGGTTTAAAGAAGCATATGCTTTCATAATCTGGAAACTATACAGAACAAGGCTAAAAATTGGACTAGCGCTTATAAATTGAATACTTTAAAATAATTAGAAGTCAAAGGGCCGAGCCTAGTATAACTGAGTTGAGTAGAGAAATAGACAATGAAGGTAAAGTAGAAAGTTTTCGATTTCTCAGTTTGTTGTTGAGGCCACAACTCCCAGAGAATTGCTGTATTTTTCCGGACAAAAAAGAATTTTGGTATTTAAGGTATTTGAGAAAGAATGTGATATGGATTAGAAGTCTAGGAGCCGAGTTTAGTAATACTGAGTTGAATAGAGCAGTTAAGAATCAATGCAAAGTAGAAGGTTTTGGAATTCTCAGTTTGTCGAAGGAGGCCACATTGACCAAAGGGTCACTATAGTTCTTCGAACAAAACAGAATCTTGGTATTTAAGATATTTGCAAATCGAAACAATACGATATGGACCTCAACCTTCGTAAGATTAAAGGAAAAAGGCTGATAAAAATCTATTTTTATATTAGTTTAGTTAAGGAAATTAAAGATCACTAATTTAAAGTGCGTACTTCAAAGATCTGTCGTCCTTTAGAATTTAACCTCAAATAATTTTTGAAGCATTTTTTTTATTAACAAATACCTGGCTCTTTTTATAGCCATTTATTTCTTGAAAACCCTCGATCAGAGTTTGAACTACATATGCCTGAGCTTTTTTTGATGAATAAATCCTCATATGTATCTCAAAATGGCGTAATATTACCAGTTCTTTTTTAATCACAAACGAATTTTTCCTACTATGCAGCTTTATACCAGTTTTTATGGTATCAAAACAGTTTCATATCCATATAAGGGTATGTGTTACTTCCATTTACCGGTTCAATCAGATAAAATTGACGTATGAAGGATCAAAAAGGATAAAAAGCAGCCGACAAGCGAAAGCATACCGTTAAGCAGCAGTCAAGAGGCGGGCAGCTGTGTGCAGGAACAAAGGCCGCAACACCAATGTCGGGCGTGTAATGAGTGCGTCTAAGCGATAACATGTCGACGACGGCGGCGTAGTGATACGACGAAAACTGGGATATTCACAAACAACAAATGTGTGCGTAAATCTATGCCTGTGTTACAACTATATGTACATATATATTTATATTTATATGAACTGATATATGTATACATGAAAAGCACGCAGTTATACATATCAGATTGAGCCTTTACGTGTGGTTATTTGTATTGTATTTTGTTGTTCTTGTGATTGAGCCGCTTTGGCTCGTCTATAAGCCGCTTAATAAGTAAGATTTCAAAAAAAAAAAACAAACTATAAACGATACACATACAATGGCTTTTGTTGGCGCTATTTTTGTCGCAGACATTTTTTTGCACACGTCCTTTTATTTTTGTATATATTTCCGTTTTAAGAATTTACCATATTTTCCATGTAGCTTTACCCCTTTACTTTCATTTCTCTCCTTCTTTTTTGATGTGCTAATTTTCCGGGTAAATTAATTTTGAATGACTTGTGTGGTGAATTGTATAAAAATACGTGAAAGTAGAGTTGAGAGCTTCCTTTGTATAGGAAAAACTTAAATAGTAGTAATCGAACAAACAACTGGTATAATAAAATAGATATAGAATGGAAAGGGCTTATACCAGGGTCACACATAATTTCCTGCCTTACACTTTGAGATAAGATCAGATCTGAAACATTTTTAACAATTCGAAAAAATTGAAGCTGTCTTTAGTGTCGTAGCCTCGAAGCGCTGTTTGAGGAGGTGCGGGTCGAGCAAGTCGTGGGCGCTGAGCCATCGCTTCTGGAGGAGAGTCTGAAGGATGAGATTCCTCCAGATTAACTTCCAAAATGCTTTGTCTAAAGCAATGCGAAGCCGATGTCGTCTTGATCCACGAAACGTGACTGACCAGTAACGGCATCACTGGGTTGGAAACGAATAGTCTTAAGCTGCTGCCCACCAACGATGCAGGTAAAATCAGAGCCCAATGATGGTCCGAAATTAATTGATGATATGGTGTGGGCTAAACTGGAATGCGATGCAGGGGATTTCTGGTTAATTTCTGCATACACGCTGCACGACGATGAGGTGGAACCAGCTCTCTTATTGTTTAGTAAGATCTTGGCTGAAACGTCACGAAGAGCAACCAGCGTGATCGTTGGTTCCGAAGGCAAGGGATCACCCATTCTCTGATCATAGGGGTATCGGGTTATAGAATGTCCGCCTTTTAGAAACCCTAGGAATATAAATTGGGAAATGTACTCTTGACAAACTTTCGCACGCGCGCCAGGTGTAGACTCATTGGTCACCTACGACATGGTGGCCGGGTGGGTCGAAGTCTTCAGCTCGGCATGTAAAACTGTATTGAAGAGCTCCTGCTCACTGTAAACATCGAAAGGTAGAGAAATCTCTCTGACGGACTCTAGAATTCTCGGCATCAGAGTATCTTGCAGACGTTTATTCAATAAGGCCCGTAGAAGTCGATCAAATTACGACTGGGCGTTGTATACATGTCCCAGTTAAGAAAGGCAAAGAGGACCTCATAGAAAACCTTCTGCGAAAAGTGAAGGTTGTCATGAGTCCTCAGGGTTCTGGGCTGTTAAAATATACAACTAATTGCCATCTATATATACGAGCTGCATATGACTGGGTTGCATTTCGGGGGCTTGGAGACGAGTCAGAGTTACTTCATCCCGAAGGCTGGCAGAGGGTCCAACGTTACGGCCAAGGCCTTTAGGCTCATCAGCCTCTCCTTCTTCTTACTAAAAACGCATATCGTGTCATGGCTTAAGGAAGCCATTAGGGGGTTGGGACCTTCCTTGATATTGACGGAGCTTTCAATAACGCCCTGCCGGAAGAAATTGTTACTGTTGGACGATCTTGGGGCAAACACCTTATTCTCAGTCTTCTGTGCGACAAATTGAAGGAATCCTCTGACTCTATGGCAACATAGTCAAGCCGATTGTGTTCTATGGAATCTTTATGTGGTGTAGAGTTCTAAAAAAGACCACACTTGCAAAGAAACTTCAGAGCGTTAAACGGGCGGGGCTCATCGGCATGTGTGGTGGACTAAGGTCCCCTCCAACCATTATACTAAAAATTTCAAAACTTAATAAAAAAGGGTTTTCAAAGTCAGATCGGCCACTTGTAGAGATTGCTACCTCCATGTCATATGCATGTATAGATTAAGACATTGTATTATTCGTTGTGCGCGTGTGCCTAAAGCAATTCGAACAATGTTGCAATCATTTGCCGGCTTCTTCAACTACCTGAAAACAAAGCGTCGGTACTAGGCAAGCTTGTTGCCAACAATTTGTTACACTCATGCAACCGCAACATCAACAACAGACAGTTTTACAGTTGCAGCGAGCACTGCAAGTCCACACTATGCGCCGTGCGTCGTTTGTGCAACGTAATTCCTTCAATTGAGTTGTGTGTTCGAATTGAGTTCAGTTGAGTTGTAAAACAGAGACTTTGATCACATTTCGCAAATTCCAACAGCAGTTGGCTAAAACCCATTTTGTGGCAATTGATTGTGTGGTTGAGTTGCAAGCCGACATTCTTGCGTACACAGAGAGAGCGGCGCGCTGCCTGCCTAGAAGATAGAAGAACTGCTGGCTGTGGTGTTGGTTATAAATCGTATGGCATAGAGTTGGGATCGAGTGATAAGCGACCGGTGAGCAATTGCCGCACTTAGCGTTCGCTTGTCGTACTCCGTTGGTCAGTCGTATTTTGTGGTCGCTGTCAAAGAGCCCCATACAGAGGTGCGTATGTAGCAGGTGAAGCGTTGCAACATTGCGTGGCGCAAATCTATTTGCGTTGCTACATGAAAAACTATTTGTGTTCAATTGTGCGGTTCTTCGTCGGTGTTGCGACCGACGGGTGCATAGAGGAGCCTTAGGGCGGCAAGCTAAAGCCCAAATAAAACACCACAGTTGCATTGTTTTTGTGCCGATAAACAAACGAATTCGTGCATACAAATAGTTAAAGAGCTAAATCGTCCGGGAATGGTCAATGGCGAGTGGTCAAAACAAATTGCCGCTTAATTTCTACAAATATTTTTGTTGCAATTTAACGACAACTGCACTTTGTTGTTAGTTTGGGTTTTAAATGGCGTGTAGTGTTGGGTTAAATATATATGTATATATATTTTCGGCAAATCCGTAGAGGAAATGCAAATCTACCTTACATTGTTTATTTCATTAGGAATTTGCAAATAATTTCAACGTGTTGCAAGTATTTGTGTTAGTGTAAAAATTTGGTTAACGCTTAGATTGTGGTTGTGGTTTCACATAGATGCATATCACGGGTCACAGCAGAATCACTGGAAACTGCAAAGCCGATGAGTTATCATTACCCCCTTATAGACATGATTGCTCACTGTCCAATAGGCTTTAATGTGGTGTGGTTACATATCTCTGTCGGGACGCAAATTTCGAAAACTTTATGGAAGAAGGAATGATGGAATCGTTTAGACACTTTCTTCTCTCTCTCTGTCCAGGTTTTGCCAGAATCAGGTTGAAATATCTCGGGTTACATACTTTCGGAAAATTGCTTGGTTTTATTTGAGTCGCCTCTACAAGTTTGTGGTGCCCTTGAGCGCTTTGTCGTTCTACAGGGGTTTGGGGATCCATATCTATTGATGAATGCGGAAAACAATTTTTCTGAAGTCTAGAAGTTCTAAATGTAAAAAGTCTTTCGTTAGCACTTTTAGGATAAATATAGAATATATTTGTTCCTCGCGAAAAATGGAGTTAAAAAACTTTCTTTTAAGTGACGCTAACTTTTACCGCGGCTTTGACCACATTGAACCCTTTGAATAAATATCAAAGATAATTGATACTGTACATAAAACGAAAGCCCACCGTCAACAAACTGATTGGACCTTATCAGTGTGGCCTCAGACCTGGACAATCAAGAACTGACAAGATATTCACCATGTGCCAAATCTTGAAAAACACCCGCGAAGAGAGGATTGAAACAAACACACCACCTCTTCGTCGATTTCAAAGCTTAAGCACGGAAAAGAGCTGACTCTATGTGTGAATCTTTCCCCGCAAAACGAATACGGCTGTGTAGACTGACGCTGAGCAATTCCAAAAGTTCCATCAGGATCGGGAAGGATCTCGAGCGTATGCTAGTGATATTGATATCAAACGATGGCTACATCTGATTAGTCGTCGTAACGAATTTTCGACAGAAAAGTGCTGCGAAAGATTTATGGTCCTTTGCGTATTGGCGACGCCGAATACCACAGTCGATGAAACGATGAGCATTACGAGATGTACATATGACGAAATTGACTTAGTTCAGCGGAGTTAAGGGCTGGTAACTGGCTAAGTTATGTCATTCGAATGGCTGAAAATACTCCTGCTCTGAGAGTATTCATCACAATACTCGCCGGGAGAAGCAGAAGAAGAAGAAGACTCCGTTGAAAAGACCAGGGTGAGAAGGACCTGCCTGCACTTGGAATCTCCAATTGGGTCTAAACAGCGAAAAGGACGAACGTCTTTCATTTTTAAATTTTTTTTATTGGATATAGAATAAAAATTTAGAATCGGATCAAATATTTTGAGAAGTGACTCTTTGGTAGTGAAGAAATCTTCTGCTCAAGACTCAAAATTATTATAACCATCTATTAAGCTCTATAGTGGCTGGAAAGTTATTCCCAATAAACTGCTCAAGACCGTTCAGTCTTAAAAATGTTTAAAAAAATTTAGTTAAAGTTAGAGGAAGGGGGACCGAAAAATTACTTCGGGGTAGTTTGGAAAGCTTTCAGCAGTTTGAGACGGAGTAGCTTCATATGGACACCAAGAGTAGAAAAACCATAAGATATTTGTAAAATTCAATGAGTTGTTTACTGGTTTACTCAAAACGAGCCTAATGATGGCTTTACTTTTGCAACTAATCTCTAACAAGAACAAGAAAAGTGTCAGAAATAAATAATACGGCTTAAAGAACGGTTTTATCGATTCCTTACATGCATCGAGTTAATGAAAATACTTATTTAGGCCTCTCACAGTTTAGGAATTATGTCTGCGTACGAAATAATAGAAAGCTCTAGGTTAAGTGAGGCAAAACTATTTAACGGAAGTTCTAATTCAGAAAATAGATATTCAAGTAGAAATAATTGTCATAGCGGAGTAAACTTCTTGTTCTTATCTTAAAAAAGTAAAATTTGGATACCTTGGAGGAACAAAAGTATGAAAGGCTGGATCCTTCAACTTCGTCTAAAAACAATTAAAATCGCTCTAAACCGGTGAATGGGGTCTATTTCTGACCGCAAAAAGATCATTCGATTTCTTTCAATTCGCCATGGGCTTGAACAATCTGACGACTGCGCATATACCATCGTTATTTCACTATAAAACACTCGCTGAGCTTATGGGAGCTTTTGAATAATAAATAGCATTTGTATAAGGGAACTCGAGCACTTTTGTGGGTTGAGAATTTTTATATATGAGCCGAGTGTGTCTTTAAGTGCAATGTATACGTTGAGTATAGAGATCTAACCAGAAATATTTTCTGTAACATTTGCTTGTGGTAAATTAACTATAAATACCCAAAAGAGGGCAAGGAGTGGATAAACCTCAAAGAAATACAGCATTTTTTATTCCTGAACTGACAAAAGCTTTAAACTGCTGCTATTTAATTTAGGTAAATATACATTTGCGCGACATTTAATTTGCTCGCATATAAACCTAAAAGTATGCTACCGTTCCAGTATTTAACCAATAAATTTTATTTTATTTTTTCTTCAGCATCTCCACAGTTTCTGGGGTCTTCATTACATTTATAATTTATTAACTGCCTAACAGTAAACGCCCATATATGTATGTGTCTCTTACGCCAAACCGTTTCCTTTGCTCGCTGCAATTTCCAAAACCGCTACCTTTTACCACATTCACTTGCATATTCCAATTGTTTCACTTTGTGCGTCTTCAGCTGGTTTTCTTCAGTTCACACACACCCTTTTCGTGTTTTGCCAGCGCAGCACTAAAGCTAGGGGGGCCCTTCGCAAGTTTCTTCCATGCATATTTGTTGCTCTCTAAGCGCTGCATATATTTTGACTCGTTGAAATAATGAAATGGGAATTGAAATTTTTGTCAATTTAATCTTTATCGACGGTTTGTGCAAATTTCGTTTGCCAAAAGTTTATTTATGCATTTTCAATAAAAGTCGCTCGCTCGCACTGCCTTCAGTGACTACTGTGTACCCTTGTGCTTCTAGGTGGCCGGGGTACTTTGGCGTCTCGACAATTGGGGTAGTAACATTGAGTGAGAAATCAATTTGCGATAAAAGCAAGAAATATGTTACTTCGGCGCTTGCTTTCTCCTTTGTGTGCCGCTGCATAAATTTTTTGTCAATTGTTGTGGGCGTGTCCACTGGGCGGGTAACTGCGAGTCTGAGTCTGAGATTTCTGTGCTGCTTGTACAATGGGAATTGGGTTTATTTGGGGAAACAGTTTTATTGCGTTTGTGTACTTTAACTGGAAATGTGGGTAAATCAATGTATGAGTCCATGGAAAACGTTTAAAATGCAAATTTTTGCAATGTTTTTGAATTTTTATGCTCGGTGAGCCTGTGTCACTCTCACACTAATGAAGTGATTCGAAAGTGGAACTGGAATACACATTTTCCTGCTTTATTTATTTTAAAGTACTGTGTGGAGTAGATCTTATATTTATTTTGGTTAAATGAAGTTGAGATAAATGGATTAAAATATCCCTTCCATTGAATAAATGTTTCAAGAAAGATAATTCGTAGAATTTTATTATTAAAAAATGGCAATATTCCTTAGTCGAGAAATATAAAATGATTTAACTAAGTCGAAAATGTGCGCAATATAGGTATATCTTTTCTAGCCTTATATATAGAACCTATTTACAGACTATATCGAACATGAGAACATCTTGTCTGGTTGGATCCTTGGTTGTCTATTAGCTTTTATAGTCTATTGTTGAGCAGCACATTCTCATGTGAGCCCTGGAGTGCTGGTTAACCGTCAGTATTTGCCCGATTTACCAGGGTTGGGGTGAATTGTTAGAGGCTTAGAGAGCTGATTCCCTTCACCAGAGTTCATCTTTCTAAAGATAAAGAGAATTTGGCTCGCCATTATAGACACGCATGCGGAATGGTTCGAAATCGCGCCTGAGAACAATTATTGAAGTTGTCTGCGAAATGGTGAGACGTATGATATGGGTAAAACCCTTACGTTATCCCATTTTTGATTCCGTACATTGCCTTTTAAATTTCGCCTTTGGCAACACTAGTGCTAAAAGCTAGCAACTTACAACTTTATCGTGGAAATTTTTGATGGTGTGCATATGAGACCACGGACCATCAAGGACCCTACATAACTTGTTAATCGCTTAAAAAAGGCTCGTGATTGTCCGGTGTTTTTCAAGAAATCATGAAAAACAACCACCGAATTTGAATCACTCTTCACTACGACAATGCAAGCTCTCAGAAATCGACTGAAAGAACTGCATTTTTGGGTACTCAAAACACCGATTTGATGAGTCATATATATTCTGTATAGTTCTGATTTGGCACCGAGATAATTTTTTTTATTCCCGTACTTAGAAGATAACCATGAAGGCAACGGTTTTGGATACCTGAAGAGACGGTTGATGCGTTCAAACTACAAGTTCTGGAGATACCACAGTCAGAGTGACCTGCTTAATACCGTGTATACCTATATTTAAGTATATAAATTTTCCCGATATTGATTGAAATACTTTAACGTTAAAGAAAGCGCAAGATTTTTTAAGCTTCTAATTATGACAAGTGTGCTTTTGATATTTTTTTTAAACCTGTAAGTTTATAAAAATTGTCTGCTTAGTTGAGTTAAATGATTACAGGAACTTTTCGTTCTAGACGGACAGCTGACAGTACTTGCTTTTTTGAGATCGAAAGTTTCCATTTAAATTTTCCCTAATTTATTCATCCATATGTATTAAGATCGTTGCTTCTTTGAAGCTTACAAGAGTCATTTTATAAAAAGTGGCGACTGTGCCGGAATAAGTTTTGTAAAACAATGTTAATGTCGAATAACTCTTTGACTTCTTAACAAGGAAATATATTCGGTTTTTTTTAATTAAAACAACTTCAAACTCTTTAAATCTTAGGTTTTTTATATTCTCACAACATGTTGCTACAGAGTATAATAGTTTTGTTCACCCAAGGCACTAGTCAAGACAAATATAGGATTATATATACTGTCTGTGAAAAAGTGGGCGTTGATTCGCCTATTAATATGTTTATTATACATATTTTCGAAGCCGCTAAATTTAAATCGACCGAATTCGATCCGGACAGTACTTTCAGTATCTAACGGTGTGCAAATGGGTAATGAAAATCCGATGGATTGAAAAGGTTTCCATGAATGGTAATTTCAGTTTGAGGAACAAGAAAAAATCACATGGAGCCAAATCTGGTGAATACTGTGGTTGTATTCATTGCGTTTTTTATACTATCGCAACAAAGTTGCTAAAGAGAGTATTATAGTTTTGTTCACATAACGGTTGTTTGTAAGTCCTAAAACTAAATGAGTCAGATATAGGGTTATATATACCAAAGTGATCAGGGTGACGAGTAGAGTTGAAATCCGGATGTCTGTCTGTCCGTCCGTCCGTCCGTCTGTCCGTCCGTCCGTGCAAGCTGTAACTTGAGTAAAAATTGAGATATCATGATGAAACTTGGAACACGTATTTCTTGGCTCCATAAGAAGGTTAAGTTCGAAGATGGGCAAAATCGGCCCACTGCCACGCCCACAAAATGGCGGAAACCGAAAACCTATAAAGTGTCATAACTAAGCCATAAATAAAGATATTAAAGTGAAATTTGGTACAAAGGATTGCATTAAGAAGGGGCATATTTGAGGTAATTTTTTTGGAAAAGTGGGGGTGGCCCCGCCCCCTAAAAAGTTTTTTATACATATCTCGGAAACTACTATAGCTATGTCAACCAAACTCTACAGAAACGTTTCCTTCAGGCATTTACATATACAGTTCAAAAATGGAAGAAATCGGATAATAACCACACCCACCTCCCATACAAAGGTTATGTTGAAAATCACTAAAAGTGCGTCAACCGACTAACAAAAAACTTCAGAAACACTAAATTTTACGGAAGAAATGGCAGAAGGAAGCTGCACCCAGGCTTTTTTTAAAAATTGAAAATGGGCGTGGTGTCGCCCACTTATGGACCAAAAACCATATCTCAGGAACTACTCAACCGATTTCAATGAAATTCGGTACATAATATTTTCTTAACACCTTGATGACATGTACGAAATATGGGTGAAATCGGTTCACAACCACGCCTTCTTCCAATATAACGCTATTTTGAATTCCATCTGATGCCTTCTCTGTATAATACATACATATAAATGAAAATACAATTCAATACTCAAAGTACACAAATTGATCTAATCTAATTAATTTTACAGCAAAATAAAAAAATATGTAAATGACGGATAATGAAATCTCGATTATCACTTTATCATGCGAGAGTATAAAATGTTCGCTGACACCCGAACTTAACCCTTTCTTACTTGTTAGCTTTATCTTCGGTCACAATACTACTATTTAAAAAAAATGCAGCTTTCGGTACGAGTCAAGCAAGAACGTGTTTCATATCCAAATCATTCGAACGGATTTAGACAGTCGTACCAATTTAGTAAAATAAATTTTTTGAAATATCATTTGCCCGAGAAATTTAATTAAAATTTCTGGGTATTTTTTGTCCCAATGTATGCTAATTGAACACTCTGCTACTCAAATATAAATAAACATGTAAGGAAGAACTAAGTTCAAATTTTACTGAACATTTTATATTCTCGTAATGAGCAAAGCCGGGGAAAACCATTCAGGTGTTGGTATACTTGTAATAAGGTATGTTCATATTCATATTCAATATTCGACGAAAGCAAAATACATTAAAGGACGTAGACTCATTACGGAAGTCATTATATTAGAAATGAGGGGGTCAAAAAACGATGTTCCATGGTATAAGTTTCATGAAGAAAGAAAGTGAGCCGGAAATTTGAATCTTTTACATTAGTCATATGGGGACTCGAAGTAGTTTTGACCCGATTTTATCTATTGTTGTTATATCTAACCTATAGATTTCGTGAACTATATATAGGATCGAAAAGATTGAATCGATTTTTTGTATTTTTGACAAGTTGGTAAATTATTTTCGTGAGAAGACTATCTCTCAATATCAATAATACAGATTAACCGATATTTCCGGTAAAAAGACAGCCATAGTAACTCAGGTCTATATATTTGGTAACTGGGACTTGAATTGTTATGATGCCCTTACGACCACTTGTAGACTTGAGACGACATATCATAAAGGCATTATTTGTACAAACATTTGTTCTATGGAATTTAAAAACGTGTTATAGATAAGTTGACATAAGCTAGTAGAAACAGTAAGTGTTAAGTTGGCTATTTTTTCGAAACTAGATGTTAAATGCTTTAAATTTCGAAGAAATTAAAAAAAAAAAATTACTAAACTACACTAACACTAGCTTAAATCTTATTATGCTATTTATAGCAATTGTATGTGTCGCTATTTTTATTTTGGAGTCCCCATTCGTATGCTCCTCATAATTTATGACTTTTCTTGTATGATAAAAAAATTCAAAACAAATTCAGCTAACCCTGCTAAATTACAAAGTCATGAAGGCGTTAGTAGCATAATTTCATGTAATTTTCTATGCATGAGAAAATATATTTGAAATTTTTACGAAATTCTGCATTTTTATTAGATTATTTAAAAATATTTTCAAACGTGAACTCATGCAGATATGTATGTCTATGCATTTATGAGTTAAATAAACCACATGAACTCATCAGTGACCGCAAAAGTTCATACAAAAGTAAATAAGTAACTCAAATACTAACTGCAAGTCCTGCACGGAAAAGTCACCCTTTCCACTTAGTAAACTGACACGTCAAACGAATAGATACATATGAATGTATGTATGTGTGAATATGCGAAAATCTTGGTTAAATATGTGCTGATATTTTGCATGCGTGCCTGCGAGTTTATAACAAATTACAAAAATTATGCGAAAGGACAGCGAAAGCCGGCAAGACGTGGTGAAACTAAACTCGAGTGGACAGTGAGCAACAGGATGTGATTTGCTGGGGGGACTATCAACTGGTAATGAAAGAGAAATGTGCCTAAACTCATACTAGATACATTTGCATATGTGTGCGTGGATTTATAAATATTCAAATTTGTATTAAAATGAATTTGTTTTCTCATGCGTTTCTATGTATGTTCGCATATGTGAATGTTTGTATGTGTCTATGAATGTATGCAATTGCGATTTGTGCGCAAAAGTATGAATGACAAAATGTTGACCACAACACGATTGCCGGTGGTTTCACAGCTACAACTGAAAAGTCAAAACAACAACTTCAGCTGTAACAACAACAAATGGAATGCTAAAGTAAACACGGCAGCAAAGCGGATTTGTAGCAAGCATGGCAAGAGTACACACATACGCAAACATAAATATATACACACACACATTCGCAGAAACCATGTGGGTGTATTAGTACATACATATGTGTTCATCGAGTGATGACATCATTTATTATGTGCATATTAACGGTGTTATTGTTGTTGCTATACACATACATATGTATTAGCATATAGCCCCATGCGTGTATTGATATCTAGTATGTATGTTGCTGTTGTTGTTTGTAGGTGAATTGTCGAGTTCATAACAAAAGTTACAATAACAATTTGCCGTGCGTCCAATTGTAGCCGGCAACCAGTAATGCGACACTGTTCAACAAAGTGTTGATTATGAGTTTTGCGGTCGGCAAATTTCAACACACACACAACCGCAGGTTAATAATCACGAGTGTGCTCCGGGATAGTTATTCGTTTAGTTGGTTTTAAATGTGGAAATTGAAATTTGTTTCGACAATTTGTGTAAAGTCCATTTCAATCATTTTGTGCATTTTGTGGCTTTGTGGAATCGAAGTCAAGGCGGATAAAGAGATAGGAATGTGCACAAATTATTATGTATTTATGTATATTAAACATAATGTTCTTCTTCTTTATTGACATGGACATCGCTTACGCGATTATAGCCGAGTTCACAACAGCGTGTCAGTCCTCTTTCCATTTCGCTGTTTGGCGCCAATGGAAGATTCTGTGTAGCCAGGTCCTTCTCCAGTGCTCTTTCCAATGGAGTCGAGGACTACCAATGATGATGCCAATTGAAGATTCCAAGTGTAGCCAGGTCCTTCTCCAGTGGTTTTTCCAATGGAGTCGAGGACTACCTCTTCCTCTGTTTTCCACGGTGGGTACTACGTCGAATATTCTCAAAGCTAGAGTGTTTTTATCCAATCGAATGAGATGGCCAAGCCACCATTGTCTGTTAATTTGCTGAACTACTATGTGTCAATGTCGTCGTATATCTCGTACAGCTCATCATTCCATCGACTGCGGTATTTACCCTTGCTCATGCGCAAAGGATTATAAATCTTCCACAGAACCTTTCTCTCGCAAATTCGCAATGAAGACTTATTAAATGTTGTCATCGTCAATGCCTTTGCACGATACAACAGGACGGGGATGATGAGTGAGTACTAAGTCTGGATAAAAACCTGTTGGCTAGAGTTATTCTGCGTTGGATTTCGCTTCTTTGTCCAACCTGAAGAAAGCAGAACTAAAGCAGACCAATGATATCGATGTCAATCAGTTATCTAGATATTAATATACCGTCAATACCGTGGCACGAATTTCTAGGGACTTCTATGTTGTTGTTGTAACGGTTATCTAGCCCATGTTAGGGAAGTAAGGCTCAGATAACTTGTCATCGAGGTCGTCCAATGATAAACCTGTTTCCTGGGTTCTGTTTCGACGGGTTCGAACCAAAGAAGAGGGGTATCAGATGTGTAGGGTTACTGGGCATGCAAAGAGGTCGTTAGAGTCATGCGGGGACTCGTTGGATGCTGAACATATGTTTGATATGTCGGGGACGATTCTGGATAAATAGGAGTTTAACCTGCTACAGTATCCAGAACGAAGCGGCGCAGTAAGGGCACTCTTTAATCGCGCGGCAATTCGAGCTAGCGACCTCTGTGTAGTTTTGAACAGTGATCGTGTAAAACTTTTTGAAATTGGTTGAGTGGATCATCCATCGTGAAGACTTTCCATTAGGATGGGTTAAACTAAAGGACTATTAAAATCCTTTGACAGGAGATTATGCTGTTCAAAATAGTTTTCATTAGTCTCCGGACGCCACCATGTTGAAGTCATCTGGTTATAAGACTGGCGAATCTGTCTAAAAATTGTGTAGTGGACATTCCATCTCTTAGTGATGTGGTCATCTGCGTTGGCTACCGCTTGAACTAGTGAACTTTCTAACCATTTCGATTGAGAGCTTCCAGAACTCTAAATACACCTGTTTCACCACGGTTTCATACATTTTTGTTTTCGGAACTTTTGGGATATGTCAGGAGCTGTTAACAACCGCGGTATTCAATAAGCTAGCAGCGACTAAGAAAATTGGTCTAAAACCGGACGTTTTCAGAGAGGAAGAGAAAAGGAAAAAGCGAATGAGTAAGAAAGGAAGTTTCCAGTTGTGGGATCTATTTGGTTTTGAGTTATTGTCGTCCAGCTGAGATCTTCCAATTTGGGTCTTTTCCAATGGTCTGTTAAACATGTTATGGCATATAACAGTTTATCTGGTTGCAGTGAGCAGACTACGGTCGGAAGAATACTACCAAGATGTCTTGACTACTTTATTTAGAACTTACTTTTAGTGGACTTAGATACTTTCAAGATGATAACTAATCATTGGTCTCGCATCAAAACTGTGTCCTATTACCAAGAAACCACAAATTAAAAGAAATAATAACATTGTGACTCCAATTTTTGTTACGCTGATACTATCAAACTCACTCCACACAAGCTTCGCTGTTATAAATTCCCTCATTATTCTCTACAAGTCTGTCATTGTGACCGTTAACGCACGTTCTCCACCCGCTTTTAGCGGCATGAAATTTGTACTGGATAATTGTGACATTTCCATTTGGTTGACTTTGGCAGGCGTTCCGGTTGCTGATGACAATCGATGCTCATGTCACGACTAATTACCAACACACAGCCACACACACGTACACGCATACATTTACATATGGAGTAATAATATGAACTGCTTTGCACAAAACGCTTGGGTGGACCTGTACAAGAGTTAAATGGTAGCAGAAGTCACAACAATAACAACAGAATGCTATACAAAGCTTACAACAAAACACGACTGCTTGTTGTTGCAGCTATTGACTTCCGGCTCAAAGGGCCTGACAGCCGCTGAACAGACTAACTACATTGAGTATGCGTTGCTGTTGACTTTACACATCACTTTCTCACTCGTATTAATGCAAGCGACGGCAAGGGTTGCCATTTGGGGGGGAAATCTTTTTTAATATTGAAATATGGATATATTTGAAACAAGAGCTTTGGTGGGTATTCGACTGGTATTACACTTCTATAGGTGATATGCGTTTCTTGATGGTAGATGAATCTCAGAGTTGCAAGGAATCTTGTATTAATCGTCGAATAATATTGGAGTTTATTACTCCGAGGATCGGAATCAACTTTATGGTTCGGATTTTGGCCTTCACTTAGTGGTGCAAAATTGGACATCAAAGTCGCCTTCCGTATACTAGACCACTACAGTGTTTTCCAAGCCGTTCCCACGAAAGTTGAGTCGTAACCGGAACGGACCCAGATTTGTATCCGGTCAAGGACTGTCAACTCGCCAGAACTCTGCCGCTACAACAACAAAAACAACAGTATCTTTCAAACAGATATCACAGCATTTAAGGAACACCTTCTTGTTCTGACAGGGAGTAAGCTCCAAACAAGGAACATATTTATATGTACAGATAGCGAAGTGGCTTCGAATTCCGCAAAGTCTCTTAGGGTTCCATCAAAGATAGTAAAATAATGCCTTGATCTCCTAGCGGAACTAATACCATATCTCACGATAAACCTGCAATGGGTTCCTGGACATAATGATATCCCTGGTAACTGCGAAGCAGAGGAACTTGCTAGAGCAGGCACCAACCTACAATAAGACTTCGAAAAGAAGGGAATGTATATGCCTCGGGCTACTTGGAGATACCTAATCGACACACATGTTGTAAATATAGCTGAGTTTTGGTGGAATCAGTACTGGACTTGTTCAACAAGCAGGAAAACATAGCATGAATGGAAGATTCATGTTTAATAGGGTGATATGCCAGTAGAATAGGAACGCTATATAATGACTATTGTAGAAGCTGTCCGGAGATAGAAGAAGAGGAGACTATAAAACATCTTCTGTGCAATTGCAAAGCTCTGTCACGGGTTTTTTGATGATACTTTAGAAGTTGCACAAATAAAACGTTTTTTACTGATGAACTCCATCAGAAGCACGGGGTGTTTCGCAGAGAAGACAGTAGAGCGAGGGTATATTAGTACCGGTGGTATCACAATGGACTTCCTAGCCCTAGGGCCGTCGTCAGATTGCTACTCTATTTATCTACTTCTTTTACATTACCAACCACCTGAGTAACATATTTAAAAGGCTTAGAACCAGAACTCTTCAAGAAAGTTGGAACATCTTTTATTTGGGTAGCTGCCGCTCTATTTCTTTAACGGTTTTCGAAGTTTTAGAGTATAACATTTCGATGTCATTACAAGGATTCTCTCTCAGTTTTATCTTCGACTTCCAGCAAGGGTTGTTCTAGCTTTAGTGTTGATTTCCAAGCAAATGAAATTGGGTTCTAAGCCCGAAGTATGACTCGACTTCGGTCGAACTTTACGGTAATCATATAATTTCATTTGAGAAAGGAGAGTTTTGTTAACTTGTAATATTTTTGGCACTTAAGGAGGTATTCTAGTCTAGAAATTAAATTAATTTTTTTTTTTTTTTATATTTTCAAAGTTTAACTATTCAAGAATTTGTGTACAAGAGGATTTTTCAAAATTCAAATTATTTTCGGAGATGTAGGCATTTTTCTGACCCGGCATTTAAACTGGTTCGCTTGGAACGCGAAACTTTAAACGCTTTTTTCTCAAAACTGACTTTTTCGGAACGATAGCCACGACTTCTCAGGTTCTACTGGATCGATTTACTTGCAATTTTTATAGAGTCTTCTCAGGTTCTACTGGACCGATTTACTTGAAATTTTTATAGAGTCTTCTTTATACGCTTGCCTATAGTTGGAACCAGCCCTATCCCCAAACTTTTACTTTTATTATTTTAAAAAAATTCGAAATTGTCAGAAAAAGTGATCCAAAAAAACTTTTTTTAGGCAGTCGCCATTTTGTGAAATTTTTTCCCCCACTTTTCTGTAGTCCCGGCCATTGTGACATTATTCTAGATTAATAATCTTTTTTTCGTTTTGGTTTCAGATAACTAGGAGGGTTGAAATCATGGGTATGGTCACGTGGAAATTTTTAGAGACCCCCCACTTCGTCAGCTCATAATTTTTGAAATTTTTTACTTTTCTTAGTTTTTAATTTTTTTCTCTACTCTTCTAAAATTAGCAAATAACTAGTAACAAAATGGATAGTAAAAATATTAATTGCCTTTTTTGTACAACACTTTAAAAATTACCTGAAATTCATGCTTCTAGACTGGAATACCCCCTTAAAACATATTTTTCAGTTCAAACAAGCTTTACATGAGCGAAAACCGAATTTTAAATCCTTAAACAGAAGATAATGTTGGCAACACTAGATAAATCACACATGCTTATTGTTGTTTTTGCACGAACTGCTGTTGCTGTTGAACAATCTGTTCTACACTGTCCTCATTGTTATTGCACGCTTGCATTAACGCCCACTTGTTGTTGCACGCTCATCAGGGTGGCGAGGGGCAGTTGTTAGCTCAGCGCAGTGCTTGTTTTTGCAGAGTCATTCACTCAGGTCGCCACCACCCCTTTACATGTATAGGCATATGTGCGCGAAGAAGCGGAGTAGAGTTAAAATGCGCCGCGTATCATATTTCTGCTTTCGGCCGCGAGCATTGCCTCCCACTCCACGTCCACACGTTAAAGTGGCGTCTGAATGCGTGAAAACACATGTCACTGCTAATTTGATTTTTCGAATCGGATTTTGTGACCATGAAAATTAATAAAAGCGGGTTTCGCTCGATTTCGCAGGGCAGTTGGTTGCTCACGGCTTTCACTGGCTACTGGTTTTGTCGGTCATTGAAATTGGATGGGGTTCATGGGTATTTTGTTGTATGTAGTTTAACTTGCATATACGTCGGATTTTTGCATTTCAGAGGCTTCATTGTGACCACGATACTTTGGTATACTCACGTAATATTCTGAGAAAAAATTGGTGGCTTTCATGTGAGTCATAAATTGGAAATTAATAAAATTTCTACTGCGGTGGGGTAAACTCAATAATATATCGCTTAGGATACCCTCAAGATGAGAAAGGAGAAGAGGTTAGGTAGCGGATGATACTATAGAACCTCTATATACATCTATAGACGGGTCTAAAATGGATTCCGGAGTAGTGCTGCATGCATATTCTGATCACCAAACTCAGCCAACATCTTCCAAGCGGAAGTACTAGGTATAGAAAATAATCGCGGGATGATACAGAAAGCAACAACGGACAACCAGGCAGCTTTGATCGACTTATCGACGCCTCTTATTAGTCTCAGCATAGTTAGTAATTGCAGGAAGGCTTTAAGCGCACTGTCCACTCTATTCCGCTTGTCAATATTTTGGGTTCTCGGCTACAGGCACATTTTCGGCAGCAAAAATATGGACTAGTTGATCAAGTCAAAAGCTTCTCTAAATGAATCTGAGCCTGAGATAATATCATGTCTGCTGGGAACTATGACAAGGGAGCAACTATGCTCTATAACAATAGTTGGAGCAACTGTAAGCTACAAGGGAATAAGAACATCGTTTTCCGCTTTCTCCGTGAATGCCCAGCTCTAACACAAACCAGGAACAGGATACTTGGAAAACATCAGCCTTCGAACCTTGAATACAAGTAGCTTTTCACAAAAAGCATATGCAGAGAAAATCGAAAAGATTTCATGAAACAAATTTAACTGAAACAATTTCTCTTGAATTGCTTCTTCCACTTCGTTCAGCCGTTTGTTGTGATTTTCAGCGGAAGTCAGGCTAATTAACGTTAATTGTTGTTGTTGTTAAATGTGTGCTTCCGGAGCGATAATTATCGACATACTTGTACAAAGGTGCAAAGAAAGCAAGAAGTAAAAGTAGCAACGCCAAAGGCAAATTAAAGAAGAAAATCGGCGAACAACAACAAACAATGAACAACAATCACATTCGCTTAAAAGAAATGCCAGAGAAAAGCAGTTAAACGAGGAGTAAAAGCAGAAACTGTTAAAGAATAATGAGGAATTCATTGGAATTTGACTTATTTGTGTGGCATCGAGATGTGTTGTGTTGTTAATGTATATGTGGGTTGGCACTTCAAATACAGTCCAGTAGGAATTGTGTTTTGTGCGTTCAAAGCTATGTAGGGAGAGTTCGAAAGGACTTAAAGCCTTAAATTACGATATCCGAAATATACAAAATATAAAATTAAGGATTGTCTGGGAATCGACATCAGAAATCTATATATTTTCTGCCCGGCAGCGAAAAAATAGAGAAAGCATTTCTAATATTACTGTCGAAGACATTAAAAATACTTGGCATTGATTAGAAATAATTTCAAAGTATCTTCTGCTGGTCTTCCACTTACTCTGACAATTTTAATGATGTATACGAGGGTACACTGCTTTCTGTAAACTAATTTGAAAGACATTATATTTACACTTGGCTCAAAGTTGTTAGTAGAAGTTAGGAAATAGGCAAGCATAAAAGACTTAAAAATGTCAAAAAATTTGATCACAAATATACGGAAATCCAGAACTACAGAGGCTCTCAATATGGACCTTAATAACAGTTATGCATTCAGCTTAAGGGTAGAACACTTTTTAAGTAAAGAGAATATGTTTATCCATTTATATTTTTTTCTCTTTGCGTTATGTTTTAATGAATAGTTCCGGATGAGTTCTAGAAAGGCTTTAAGGAGTTTAGATTAAATTAGGTTGAAGGAATGATACTCGCGCTAAAGGTAGCGATGGATTCTACTTGGATTGCTGTGAACGTTGAATGGTTTTGATAAACAGAAACTGTTGAAAATGCATTATCTGACGAAAAGCTGTGAGGGTGGATAATTTTAATACTAGCCTCTACACTAGATTTGTCGACGGCTTGTCTTCCGTGTTATTTCAGTCTGGCAAAAGCTTAGCAGTAGGAGAGAATGTGCCTAGTTGATTCCATCTCGCCAGCTTTGGCAAAAACTGTTCTAAAATTATTCCGCGTGTGAGTCTATTGGGTAGTGCCCAGTCAGTACTGCTACTATTGCGGCGAGATTGCTGAAAGATAGTAATTTAAAGACCTCTTACGGCTCACTATAAGTCAGAAGAAAGTTACAGCCAAGTTACAAGTTCTAGTTATTGACCAGTGCTTACCGAGCTCTTATAAAATTCGGAGGGTCAGAGCTAGAGCGCAAGGGAAAACAGCAAGCCTATTGACTTTGCAGTTTCAACCGATTCTGCTGTGGCCCAGTTCTCACTCAAGTTTAATACTCCCATCGTAAATTAGCTTTATCGTTTAATTAGCTTTAAATTTTGAATGCACAGTCAGCGAGCTCAAAGCCAGTATTGTCGCTATGCTATCAGATTGAATGCCGCCTTTCTGAGAGAAGCAGGACGCAGTACAATATTACTGCTTACTTGATGGTAGTCACTTTCGCGTGAAAGACACTACATTGGGCTGGTAGCCTGAATATAGAGTTGATGCAGAGCTCCTGATAGAATACTGTATCCCCCAACCTCTTAGCGTCCATCTATGCTTAAAAAAGCTATTCTCCAGCCGCTACATCTCGCCCAAGATTGCCTGGAAGGTGTCTGAGCAGAGAATGAACCGATTGCAAACTGATATTGCCAACAGATCTTTTTTTAGCAGATCATTTGTTGGTATAGTGCGTATAATATAGAAATTCAATACACTGCTTTTTGGAACCCCTCATAAAGAGTGATCCAAGTAGAGGTAAATTTTTCAACATAATCGGCCTACTGAGCGTACTAAGTATTCGCAACACCATCACCCATCTTTGACCACGTTCAGTCGATCGGCACCTTCCCAAGCAACATTTTCGCTCTTTCGACTTTTCGAAAATTTTGTTCAGCGATGCGGTTCATTTCTGGCACAATGGGTATGTAAACACGTAAAATTCCCGCACATGGGACGAAAAGCAACCAAAAGAGATTCAAGGACATTTTGTCAAAAAAAACGACGGTTTGGTGTGATGATGCCGAACATTCACCATTCAATTTGAAGTTTCGGTGGTTTTACTTTGAAAAGGAGGGAGCCTCCAAGTGGATCATGTCTTACCTAACTTTAAACCTTTAAAAAGGATTTTTCACTCATGCTCGAGAGATATGATGATGTCGAGAGAGCGCTTTAAGATCGCTCAAAATATGATATCTTTTCTTTTTAGGCGACTTTAATACTATTTTCATTTTACTAGACTGCCAATTGCCTATTAGGCCCCAATCCTACTTGTGTATTAGGTGCAACTAACCGAAAAATGCTTAACAAAGCATTTAGTAAGAGCAATCATAGACATACAAATGCACGGACGATAACTGTATATAACGGTTTACTTTTAAAGAGTGGCAATACAGCAAGCACAAAAACAACAATTACTAACTTTGAGGCAACATTGAGGACATGAGCATAGCTGTAAGTAAAAATAAGGTAAAGCAGTGAAAGAAATACAAAATAAAAGTGAAAAAGAAAAAGAAAAAGGAAAATAAAAATGCAAAAGAAATATGTGAACTTGAGTCTTATCGCATTTGCTCTTGAATAGCGTTAATGATACACCTACACCGTTATCAAGGAAGCGAGCGCGCGGCGCAAGCACACACCTGAATTAAGATGTACTTCACACAGGTTTATGTACCGTTATTCATAGGTATGCATGTGTATGTGTGTATGTAAATGTGTGGGTTTAAAAAGTGTATGCTGCCTTCAAAGTGGGTATTACTGTTTGTTCAGGCAATTTTCTGATTACATCGACATGTGTGGGCAGGAGCCGGGGGTGGCAGTTAATTTCAGAGCTCCTTGATACCGTTATATGTACTTAATGCTGCTTGCGGGCACACACGTGTGTCTACATGTGTATATAAGCATGGTTTACATATGTATTTCAACACATATGCAAATACATATGTTTTTGTTTTTGCTTTTTACAAAAATACGCTTGTTAAACATAATAAGGCGCACAATCAGTTTACCTGGCATTCAGCTGCTCGCCAGCGCACCAGCAACTGTTGCAACGCACCTGAGGAGCTGTGTGTCCTGACTATTTATAAAAGCTGCTGGCTGCGTAAGCGTGTGTGCTGTGTGTTTTTGTGTGTATGTGTGAGGGAATCACGTCCGTACATATCATGGCGTTCTTTCTTTGCTTTTTTGTTGGTGTTGGCTTTCCATTATTAACAAACCAAACATTAACGCAATTAACTTGTAATCTTTTATACGCAAGAGATAAAAGTGTGGGCCATAGACAATGCTTTATGTTGCATGGTAGGTGCACTTGCCACATGGTTATTCGACATTAACGGCAGATTTAATGTAGAAAGGAGTTTTCGCATAAATTAACTTTGGCTTCATCGTTAATACTCGTACCCTTCCCAGGTACAAATTTTATCGCAACTATCTTCTTTTTTTTGGCGCTACAACCGTGTGTCGGTCTGGACCTATATCCTTTGCGCAGTCACGCCAGTTTTAGACCCCAAGTGCAGACAGGTCGCTATGTCCTTGGTTCTTCCATTGGTTTCCTGGGCGGCTTTGCTTCCGTTGTCCACCCATGAGTATCGAGATGAAGGGTCTTTTCGCTGCAGCATCATCTTTCATGCGACAAGCTTGACCGAAGTAATGCATTACTTTGATTTTATGCGCCTAACTATATCTTTGAAGAATAGAACGGCGAGGGCTGATGGATAGCCGGCTAAACTATTAAAATACGGCGGTGAAGAACTGATAAGAAGTATACATCAGCGTCCTTGTAGAATATGGTCAGACAAAAACATGCCTAAGGACTGGAATTTAAGTGTATTCTGCCTAATCCACAAAAAGGGAGACCCCACAATCTGCGTCAACTCCTGGGGACATGTCTCCTAAACATTGCATATAAAGTTCTTTATTGACAGCACGAAAAGGCCTTTATGCCGCGATGTTTAAACGACAATAATTAGGGACTTAAAGAGCTTAGGTTTTGTTCGTCAGGAGAGGGATCCGCTTCTCCATCACTTACCGATCGCAAAGTAGCACCTATAGACAAAAGTTATTCTTCGCTTAATCTCCATGCTTAGGGTTTTGGTGGAATTTATTCTGGTTCGGAGATATACAAAGTCCTCTTCTTTTTAAAATATATAGCTGCTAATAGTAACGTCGTTCACAAGACGCAAAGAAAGGACAGGGGAAAAAGGACATGTGAAATTTTCAGATCGATATCTTGGAAACCGAGCGACTATTTCGCGTATATACAGACCGGTGGAAAGACAGATAAAGCTAAGTCGTCTTAACTCGAAAGAGTCACAAGCTTTATGGAAAACTTCTTTATACCCTGTTGTAGGTATCAACATTAATAATGTATAATTTGCTAGGGATGTAAAGCAGCGTCGGCTTCGCGCTATGCAACCTGGGTTAGATAAATAGTCACCGAACCGGAAATTTGTGCAGGAAGCTAAGCCCATTTTATATAAGTGTTTCTACAGATTGAGTGGCCAGTGAAGAAAGCGAAAAGTAATCTTAGTTTGCTCCTAGGGAGGTTTATTACATATTTACACCTGTTAAGGTTAAGGCTGTTTTCGTCCAAATAAAACGTTGGCAGGCTTCGGAGTGCATTCCCTTCCCGTCATCAATTAGTTGGTGTTGTAGGTAGAGTTTGAGATGAATCCTTCTTTCTGCTGGTCGGATCTGAATGAACTGCCTCGTAAGGGCAGGCGTCAACTCTCGCTTTGGCCTCTGATAGAGATAATTTTACGTGCTTATAAGGCGATTACCTTTCCTAGAGGTAGATACCGGCTCTGAGCGGGGTCTCTTAAAATTAGAGATAAGGCGAAAATGCGAGGTGAAATAGTCAATATCAGTAGAAGAACAAGCAAAGATTTTGTAGCGCGGAAGGTGCGGAAGCAAGGAGGCTGAGCAAGAATCTGGGAATCTCAGCAGCAAATCAAAAGTGAACCAAAAAGAGAGCTAAGCAGCGCAATCTGTAGGAAAGCGGGTCAAACTAAAGTGAATTTATCACTTAAAACACATATTTTACAGTCCCAATTTTTTGGGGATTGTGAAAACGATTTCTTACAGTGTTTAGAAACTTATTGAAGTTTAAGTGCGGTTGTTAAAGAACAAACAGACTCTGGACTACCCTTTGCGATCTTCTGGTTGCAGAAAATCGAAGTTTTGGAAAATGAACTCCTGCAACTGTGATGGCATTTTCTTCAAACTTTAGAGTAGTAGGACGACGAATTTTAGCCATTAAATTTTTACTAATGCCAACAGGTTTATATGGATGGCCAAAAACCATAAGTTATGGCCCAGATTGCTCTCTTTAAAGGTTTTGGGTCATAGCGGAATCTCAGAAAATTGCAAAGCTGATGAGCTAGCAAGGAAAGATACCCTAGAACCATTATCGGTAGAATGGAAGCGATTTGGTGTTCCCGTATTCTTGTGTGTTCTAATACTAGATAGCTGGGCTTCGCGGAAACTTGACCAGCGCTAGCCCACCATCGGTACATGTGCTATCGCAAAAGCCTTTTGACTCAGGGTCTCTTTGCCTTCAGTAAGGCTAGCCTCTCCCTAGTTGTGGGGCTTTTAACAGGTCATTGGCCTATTGTCGTCCATGCTATAAGGTTGAGAATATTACCAGACACCATTTGCAGAAGCTGTATGAAAGAGATGAGGTGAAAACAACTCAACCTTCTTCTTGACTGTCCCGGAGGTCAAGACTTAAACACTTGGGAGCGCATACTTTCAGACATCCCTCCGATTATTATTAGTCTGTGTGTGTTATCTTGTTATTAAAGGCGATAATGTGGCTTATAGATGTACGCGACCGAGCTCTAAGCACAAAAAATTTAAATACCTTGAAATAAAAAAGCAAAATTTTATATATGTACATATATCTTCTTATATATAAAAATGAATCGCAAAATGTGTTGGTAAGCGCATAACTCAAAAACGCCTGGACCAATTTCGCCAATTCTTTTTTTAAAATGTTCGGTGAGTCTCAAGGATGGTTTTTACGGCAAGAAAAGTTCGAATATTTGCCGGGAACCCCTAAAAACAGCCCTTTTCTTTTTTCCATACAAACGAATGAATGTTTGTTTGTTAGTAGCGCTAAGGGAACGACTGAACCAATCTTGATGAAATTTTCAGAGAATATTCTGTGTGGATCGGGGAAGGTTTGGAAATAAAAAAACCGTATGCTTTTCGTGAGAAAAAGTCGGAAAATTGGACAGTTCCAAAAAGTTATTTTTTTCCAGACAAAATTTTTTTTTTAATTTTTTTGTTTTGTTTTTCAATTACATATTTGAATCGTTCAAATTTGTCGTTTGCTTCAAAAATTTTTGAAAATTATTCAGTGAAAGCGTTATGTATGTCGCACACAAAGTGATCAATTTCAGATTGAAATTTGTTACGATGCCACGAAGTGGTCGCGCTAATATCGGTCGGCGTTACACCAAGGCACATGAACGAGTATTCCCAGGATGCGGTGACATAGTATGTGCAGTATTATAGATCGCGGTCAATCAGCAAGTGATCGTCACGATGTCACAGCACGACTTTTCAAACAACAGTTACGATGTTCTTCTTTGGATGGTGGATAGTGGTTCCACCAGATCAAATTGATGAAATCATTTCTGCGGAAATTCCTGATGCAGAGAAAGATCCATTAAAAAACGAATATGGTTCATGGACCTTGCAGACACCAAAATCCCACTTCGGTTTGTATGTCTGACAATAAATGCACAAAACGTGCTTTTCTTTCGGAACACAAACTAGAAATGATGGATATCCACTCTATCGGCGTCCAGACGACAGTGGCAGAACATTCAGCATTCAATTTAGAAGAGTGAATATCGAAGTTGACAACACATGGATCGTACTATATTCACCATTATTGTCTAATTCACATTCAAAAATTATATCAATGTTGAGTATTGCAGTTTGGTGTAATCGATAAAATACGTTTGTAAGTAGATCACCAAAGGAAGCAACATGGCGGTTATTGGTCTTGAACGATACGGTCGATACGTGAACTGCACTACAGCGCTTTGTAGGATATTTACTTTTGCAATTCATGAATGATTTCCGAGTGTTGTGCGTCTCGCAGTTAATTTGGAGAACAGCCAAAGAGTGTATTTCAACCCAAGGGATACTGTACAAAAAATTGGAAATGGGTTAATTCCGGTTGATACTTCCGGTGGTTTGATATCAATTCCATTCGCCGGTTATCAATTCACGAAATATGAACTCATCACGAATGTTCGGGCATTGGCCAAATTATCGTAACTACGATTCCTGAAGTGCTCGCGCAATGTTAGCTACCAAAAATGCCAATGTTGTTGACTTAAACTGGAAGATTCAAAGTCAAATTCCGGGAGACTTGCGCTCAGACAAATCGATCGATCGCCGTAAATTATCCAGTGGAATTTCTAAATTCTTTGGAGAGGCTTGATATGGCCCCGCATTATTTACGTCTCAAAGTTGGATCTGTCGTTATTATGTTTCGCAATCTGTAAGCGCCGAAACTGTGTAATGAAAACCGAATGATTGTGATGAAGCAGCCATCAAATACAAAGGGCAGAATGCTTGATTCAACGAATTTCTTTGAATTCCAACAATTTGCCATTTCAGTTCAAACATATTCAGTTTCTAGAGAAAATTGCATTTGCGATTACAATCAACAGGACACAAGGATAGTCGCTAGAGGTGTATGGCATAAATCTGGAAATGCTATGTTTTTCACACGGCCAAAATTACGTGGCGTGCTTACGAGTTCGAAAACTATCTTCTCTGTAGATTTACGCACCGGAACAGAAACCAAAAAATGCTGTTTATCAAGCTGCGTTACATTGAAAAAAAAAGAAATGATAAATTTAACCTTCTTTTCATTTCAAAACACAGAATTTCACGCAGGAAAACGGCTGCGGGGTCAGCTAGTATATTTATAAAACATTTTGAACTTTAAAATTTAAATACGTTTTCCAGAAATAACAATCGGCAATTTGATTTATTGTTTATTGGTTTTCTTAACGCTAAAAGCATCTCCAGACGAGTGTCGACAAAGTCAAACCGACCAACTCCTCAACAAAACAAAAAGAGTACGGGGGGGTTCGCTGAGTGGACAATTGTATTGAAACCACTGTTAATCGACAATCGAAAGGTAACCGTTGTCAACCACTGTGGCGACAACATTAATCACTTTCTATGTGCGGTAAACGACAAAGAGAGTGCCAAACATTTGAAAGCACTCAAAGTTTCGACGCGCCGGAGCGGTTGAGCGCCAGGCGTTGGCTGTTAGCATATTTTTACAATTTCCTTTTGAATAGAGTAGGTGCCAAGGACCTCGTGTGATTATGTGTGCAATTATTGGTGTTACTGACTCTTGACTTTAAGTGTGCGAACGCATAGGGAGTTCACTTCCGTTTGTTTGGACGCGCGGCTAAGCCACAAAAAAGTACCAAACGTCGCAGTTAAATCGTTAACGTTAAATTTTATTTTTTTGTTTGGCAACTTTCGAAGGTGTTGTCTGAGTGCGTCACATACTCACTTGGTAGTTCGCTGCTTTTGACTCCGTACTTGCTGAGCTCCATTTCATGCCACGGAAATGCGTTGTCGCTGCGGTCGAAATATTGTATGCAAATTTTTGCCAGTCGGAACATATGTTTACTACATACATACACATAAAGGTTTGTAAGTACCGTTGGAGAAAGTCGAGTTGCTCTGTCTTCGTATATTCGAGTTTACTTATGGAGGTAGAGGCACTTCATCGGAACCACTATAAATCAAAATTGCCAATGCATATTTTCAATGTCCTTACATAGGTAAGAACAACAACAAAGGCAACACAAAAGCCGTTAGCATCAGGTATGCGACAAAATTATTTATAGCCTGCGGTGAACACAATAAATTGGCTACGAGTCGGGAATTAATGGCGTCGCCAAAGTGAATTACACAATTGTCCTGGTTTGCAAACCGAAAATGAAAACTCACACATTTATAATTATGGGCACACTCTTTACTACTACTACTGCACCTCTTGCGGTTAATATTTTTAATGGCAGTTTTTAGGGTTATGGCAGATAGTTTCGCCAACTTTATTAATCGAAGGTAGTTTAAGGAAGGATATCTTAGTTTGCCAGGATGGCGAAGTTGTCGGGTTTATAGAGTATGTAGATGATTTTGCTCTCATGATTAAAGGAAAATTATTGTATAGCTGTTAATATAAATAAAACTAAGTTGGTTTATATAAAATTCCGAAATTACACTTTCCCGCATTGAGGGGCTATAAAATCTCCGATGTATCTCTTTTTTCATTGTTCGTTCTCGACTTCTACCTATTACTACTTGTCGGAAAGGTAAAGTCGTTGGGCCTCATCCTTGATAGAAAGCTATCATGGGAGCCCAATGTTAAGGAGAGAGTGAGGAAGGCATTGATTGTATTATATTGAAGTTAAGGAGCTATTGAGAAGCGATGAGGTCTCTCACCAAACCAATTGTTCTTTGGCTTTATGAAAACGAACTTAGGCACACACTATTATATGTATGCCGTATTTGTTTGATGGAGGGTACACGGTAAATCACACTCGCTAAATAGCTTAATTCTACACATGGCAACATAGACATAGGCGGCCGATGCATTGCTGCAAAGATTGCTATCAGACTCCGAGAAGCTAGAAATATTAAGGGTCCCAGAGATGACATGTGGATGGAGTCGTTGTAGAAAAGATGCAGGGAGTTTTTTTACGAATGGATCGAAGCTGAGGATGGGTGGATGGGAGTCTTTTATTAAGGGTTCTCAATCAATTCTTGTTTCAGACTGCCAGACCATAGAAATGTCTTTCAAACAGAAGTGGCAGTCATCAAGGTATCAGCAGAAGTACCTCTCTGAAATGTGACTTCTTCTGCATTCAACCTGGAAGCAGAACTGGTATACACCCTTTGAACTCGCTGACAGTGAACTTAAAGTTAATCAAGGAGTGGATGACATCGATAGGAGTGGCTGAAAACTACTTCCATATTAGGAAAGAATCGTCGAAAATTGTGAAACCGGTAAGCTCGCAAGAAAAGACACTCAAACATAGATTTCGTCAGGTTGAAAAGAAGCGGAATCTATGGGTGTTGAGCGAGCTCATCTATCATTGGTTAGCATTCAGAAGGGTTGTGAAAACTTCTGGCTCATATTGGAATGTAAAAGGTCCAATGAACTGCTAGTTCTTAGCCGGGATGATAAGCGTCCTAACTGGCACTCATGCGATGAGGCTGCAAATGTTGTAGGACGCAACTTGAAGGTGAGGCAATGATGAAGGTAAGGTTTTCGAAAGACTAAAGTTGAAGCTTGGACTGAGTAGGCAATAGCAGTCCTCTCTCGACGAACAAAAGTCAAACTCTATAGGTCATTCATAATTCCCGTCCTGCTATATGGTGCAGAGGCTTGGACGATGACAACAACCGATGAGTCGACCTTAAGAGTTTTCGAGAGAAAAGTTCTGCGAAAGATTTATGGTCCTTTGCGCGTTGGCCACGGCGAATATCGCATTCGATGGAAGGATGAGCTGTACGAGATATACGACGACATTGACATAGTTCAGCAAATTAAAAGACACCGGCTACGCTGGCTAGGTCATGTTGTCCGAATGAACGAAGACACTCCAGCTCTGAAAGTTTCGACGCTGTACCCGCCGGGGGAAGCAGAAGGAGAGGAAGACCTCCACTCCGTTTGAAGGACCAAGTGGAGAAGGACCTGGCTACGCTTGGAATATCCAATTGGCGCCACGTAGCGAAAAGAAGAAACAACTGGCGCGCTGTTGTTAACTCGGCTATATCCGCGTAAGCAGAGTCTACGCCAATTAAGAAGAAGAAGAAGGATGAAGCATAACAGGTAATCAACCTATTTACCTAACCTAACCTGGGATTTTATCAATTTAGATAGTCCAAGATGTACCTATACTAGATATGCAAGATATAGACATACATATATTGCTTTTGGATTTGTGATTATAAAACCGGGCTCAAACATTATATGTGTCTCCTGAATAAGATTCGGAAACGAATCTGCTTGGATTTTTAGTAAAGCTTTTTCGTCACATTCGGATTAAGTGGCAATGGTCAAAAGGTTGTTGAGAGATGAAGTTGTTCGAGTTAAATTGGTTGTGCCAGTTCACAGATTATCCAATCCTCGCAAACTGTATTTGGAATAGTAACTGTAGTGGAAAAGAGACTTCAGAGAGCACAGTACTATACAGCAATGGAAGCATGATTCTAGTATTTTATCCGTGTAGCTCTCTGGACTTAGATTACAGATCCGGTATGAAGCTTAATAAAAAAGAAAGCGCGAGGACCTAAACTTCTTTTTGGCTGAAAGTTGTACGTTGAGCGTATTTCCGCAAAAATGAAGAATGGAACTTAGCAACAGATAAGTTGAGTGTTTTCTGGTGGAAACCCTGCATCCATTGCCTGAACGGAAACATCACTAAAATACATGGAGAGAACTATAGACTTTATTCCAACTGCCTGTGACTATGGAATCAAGGTTCCATGGCTCAACAATGGGGAAGATCAGGTTATCTTATCTACTTTAGGTTTTTGCAAATCAGGGATAAACTGACCCATACCACGGCTTTGGAATTTGCGACACTTAGCAATGTTTTGAAGCGAGTAGTAAACTTGGATATACTTTTTTATCGTTTTCTGATTGCAATATTTATACTTTTCTTAAACTTTTCCACCCACACTTTAGCATCACAATAAAACCTCATCTTTCTTTTTATTGCAGCTTCTTCCAGTATTGTTTTTTCTTCGCACTTAATCGGCTTATGCGCTTAGCTCGTGTTTAACACCTTAGAAAAGTAAGAAATCTCATACACGTGCATCTCCTTAAGCTGTTTTTTGCTATTCCTCTCATCATTTACATCATTTCGGTTGCGAACATTGTACTTACGGATTTAGTGTCATAATAGATTTCATTGTTTCAGATTTTGTTCGTTGTTTTTTATGCTTTCTTGCTGCTCTTCAAGTTTTTCATGATGCGCAATTCCTGTTTATATAGCGAGATTTCCACTTTGCCGACATGAGTAATATTTGCTTTAACTTTTTATTCATTTTATTTTGATTTGTTGTGTTTTCGTATTTTTTTTCGGTGGCTTCTAAAATTTATTTACCACCGTTTTTGTGCCGGTGGCTTGGTTTTTGCTTTTATTTTTTTATTATAAAATTTAATTTGTCATCTCTGTTTCTCGCATTTTCTGTCGCTGCTTTGGCTAGTTGGTGCTGACATGTGTTTTACAATGTAAAAATTGTTGCATACATTTTGGCGCGCAACCACACATTTATGCAAAGCTTTCGTTACCCTTGTTGTGTTGTTATTTGTCTGTTATTTAATCCAAATTTATTTGGTTTCATTTTATTTGTTTTAGAAATTCAATGGAAAAGCGCTTTTTGGGTTTTACAGTGAAATATGTGGAAGGTGAGTTGGCGAACGTTTAAAAGTATATACATATATATATATATATGGAAAATCTAAGAAAATTTAAGAATTATTTTATTTATTTTTGGTAAGTACCTTCATGAGTACTTATACATAACTGTTCTGGAAGCCCTGACGAACAAATGAAGCTTGTCATCACTGGCAAAGGGCTTGTAGATATGAGTTTTCGGAGCAATATCTTCTCTACTATTAGGGGAAATACTCGGTATTTAAGACGTCTTCATGCTTCAATGTAAGCTTTCTTTAAGGTTTTTTGACTTCATTTGAATTCTAAATGATCCACAGTCCCATCATTCTCTCGGTAAGCTCTTCAGTCCTCTGACACCACTTTTCTTATTTTCTGAAGGTGCGACCTTAATAGTAGCTACCGTGTGATGACATATGTGATGAGACCCCGAGTATGCTAGCTCGTCTGCCTTGTCACAACCTTGTATTCTTCTATGACCGCGTACCTAGATGATATTAACCGAGTTACCTACTGAGAGTCTAGTTATTTCTTGCTTGTATAATTTAAGGCAATGAGATTCGGTTTTGGTGTTATAGATAGACTTAATTGTCGCTTGGCCTCGAACGAAAAAGCCTTTGGGCTTGTTGATTGGAATAGAAGCTTACTTGGCCATGCCCACAATTTCGACCTGAAAGAGTAAATTGTAGTCACTCTTCAATCCGTCGGTGAATATGTAGATTTCGGTGTTGGATAATTCTATCCATCATACCACCGCATCACATGTCAGTATGGGGCGGATGACACTTGTGTATAGCTAATAGACCATGTGGGGTCACAGACCCTACTTTGAAGCAATCGCTCTTCTGCGGGAGTAGTTTTGAAAGGCATGATCTTAAAGTGTTCTTTCCAGTTTTGTTACCAAATAGTTGAGTATGTCAAGCGGTGGTTAAGTACCAGAACAGTGGCTCTGGTCCGAATTAAAGTGAAAAAGTCAACTAAATCCCACAGCGAGATTCACCACTCCTTAGTTTGTATTGGTCATTGCCAAAACGATATTCACGCGGATCTTACCGCCAATATTTGCCAATTATAGAAGGTGTTTGAAAAATATTCGAAGCCGGAATATTCCCTCAACCCTGGAGAAAGTAACGATTGGTGCTAATCAGTAAGGGAAAAGAAGATCCCAACTTGCCGTCAGCATACCGACGCTGCACTAAAACTCGAAATGCCAGACGAATAGTACTTAATTGGTTTGAAGGATGACATTGAAGCAGTAATTACAGCACGACACACCGAATAAGTGTGAAGAAAACTTAATCAGGCCATGATACGGAAAAAACAGAGTTTTTACTGCTAACCAATAAGAACCCCCTCGAAATAAGTATGCAAACGACTACGGATTTTCTTCCGACACAAAAAGCAGTAAACTAACTAAGCGTAAGACTAGACCCTTCTGGGTACAAATCCATCACAAGGCTAGAAAGGCAGCGAAAATCACCTCCCAAGAAGTCTAATGGTCAAAATAAGGGACCCCAAGTTAGAAAATCGAAAGCTACTAATGACGACGACAATGTTATACCGAGCTGAAATCTGGGCAGATGTGCTTAAAAAGGAAAACTGGCGTAAGGTAGTAGTCAGAGGGCACCGTACCGCAGCTCTCAGAGTTGCAGCCGAAAAATTAGTTATTAGCGGTAATGTCGCAATTGACCTTCATGCATACGAAAGGAAAAAGCTGTGGGAGTTAAAGAAAACGTCCGGAAATAACAAGAGTGCAATAGAAGAAATAAAAAAAGACAAAATAACAACATGTCAACGAAGATGGGAGAATGAGGGTCGCATCAGATGGACGGCCAGACTAATAAAAGACCTAAGCTCATGGCTTGTCCATGTAAATTCGGAGGAGTCGACTTTCACACAACTCAGCTTTTATCCGCCCTCGGATACTTCAAAAGGTCCCTCCACAGAATGGGAAAAGTCGAAGAGACGTCATGAATATACAACGATGCGACAAAAAGCGACGCTGAATACATATTCTTTGAATGATCTGGTTGCTCCAGTTCTGGAATACACTCGATTTCAATAAGGAAATTGAAGTGTTTTCGCATTAATTTGATGACCCTTTACGTGGCAATTAACTAGCTTCCTTATCTTCCTCATATAGCACGACCACTTGGATGAATCCATATATAGTCCACATGTAAATATATCTGCAGTCTCTTTACTAGTCTACGATGCAAAGCAACTGTGTGGTTAAACCTCGCTTCTATTTACCGCTATCACTTTAACAATGTGGCTAAGTAGTTGCTTAAGTTTTTAAACTGCGTTAAGCACTTAGAGTAACTGTTGCAAGTATGGTCATGGTAACCGGCTGTTAGTTACCGCTATTACCAGTCAATTGCAACAAAGTTACAAAGCACTAAATTGTAAGCAACAACGATTAGTATTTATTTCATTGCGTTGTAAGAAGTTGGAAACGTGTTTAAACAACTATCTGCGTTATCACGTTGAAGGAGCTCACACTTCCAATAATTTCACCACATTCGAGTGAAGTTGCCACACGTCGTCTGGCAAAGTTGCAGCTGCGTCATTCAAACTCGCACCAAATGCAAGTGCTTGGAAGTAGACAAATATATAAATGTATATATATATATTTATATACATATTTATATATAATATATAGATGGTAGGTACTTCTTCATCCCTTGCAACTGAGTGCCTGCGCCGCGTTGACCCGCGGCCGCTTTTAAGTAACTTACAAAACTTTCCAATGAGCGAAATGCACTTTGCAATAAAGTTACGGTAAATAATACAAACACAACTGAAATTAGAAACAAAACTCATGGATCGTGGCAAGTTGAAAGTTTTACGCGCAACCGTGGCAATCGCACAAGTGGCATGCAACACCATATGTTGGGTGCGCATGTGGCTCACCGAGCGAACGCGAAACTTTACGGCGGCTTGCTGTGGGCGGTCGTGGCGATGTCTGGAGACACACTTTTGATTGGATTGAGTTGCTAGAAGACGCGATTTTGTCGAGACAAGTTTGCAAAATACTTAAAAAATTAGCAACACAAATTATAAGCATTAATTGGAAAATGTAATTGAATAACTGAATTTTTATACTATAAAAAAAAAAAATTAAGTTAAAAATTTATTAAGTTTGAACTTGTGAATTTTAAGTCCTAATGACAAACAGGGCCTACCCCGAACGAATTTTTTTACATTGAAAATAATATATTATTGGATAGAAAGTTTAGTTCAGTTTTAACTAAAAAAGGACTTTAAACTCAGATTTATTTTCAAAAGATAGTTGAACGTTGCATAAGTAAAGCCGAAGTCTCCGATGCTCTGCCATTGGAACCCAACCATTTGAAATCTGCATGAATATATTCGCTCTAAACGAATAGCAAACTTGAGGAAAATATCTGGGATAAGATAAAAATGTATCCGAGTTCCAACTCAGAGTCAAAGGAAAACAAGAACAAATTTTAACTTCAGTTTGATCGGACAGTTTGTATAGCGGCTATGGTATATATGGTATGCTAAATTTCTTGAAGACAACTTTTCACCTACTGAGTGTACTATTCGCAACACTATGATCCATATTGAAACCTAGCATTAATGGACAATACTCGACCGAATAGAGTGAAGGAAATATAGCAGCTGTAGCTGAGAATATACACGAAAGCCGTGGAGAGTTGATTCAGCAAGCGACACCGCTTCGATCCATGGGCTCTTGAAAAGTGCCAAGAAGATCTGACGTTTTCGAGCTAAATTTTGTTCAGCGATCAGGCCTATTTCAACGAGTAAAATTACCCCAAGGACGAAGAGCAACCCAGAAAGATTCAATAGCTGACATTTCATCAAAAAACCACGGTTTAGTGTGGTTTGTGGGCTAGTGGAATTATCGATCCATATTTCTTCATATTTTCATATTTATTTCATTGCGTTGTAAGAAGTTGGAAACGTGTTTAAACAACTATCTGCGTTATCACGTTGAAGGAGCTCACACTTCCAATAATTTCACCACATTCGAGTGAAGTTGCCACACGTCGTCTGGCAAAGTTGCAGCTGCGTCATTCAAACTCGCACCAAATGCAAGTGCTTGGAAGTAGACAAATATATAAATGTATATATATATATTTATATACATATTTATATATAATATATAGATGGTAGGTACTTCTTCATCCCTTGCAACTGAGTGCCTGCGCCGCGTTGACCCGCGGCCGCTTTTAAGTAACTTACAAAACTTTCCAATGAGCGAAATGCACTTTGCAATAAAGTTACGGTAAATAATACAAACACAACTGAAATTAGAAACAAAACTCATGGATCGTGGCAAGTTGAAAGTTTTACGCGCAACCGTGGCAATCGCACAAGTGGCATGCAACACCATATGTTGGGTGCGCATGTGGCTCACCGAGCGAACGCGAAACTTTACGGCGGCTTGCTGTGGGCGGTCGTGGCGATGTCTGGAGACACACTTTTGATTGGATTGAGTTGCTAGAAGACGCGATTTTGTCGAGACAAGTTTGCAAAATACTTAAAAAATTAGCAACACAAATTATAAGCATTAATTGGAAAATGTAATTGAATAACTGAATTTTTATACTATAAAAAAAAAAAATTAAGTTAAAAATTTATTAAGTTTGAACTTGTGAATTTTAAGTCCTAATGACAAACAGGGCCTACCCCGAACGAATTTTTTTACATTGAAAATAATATATTATTGGATAGAAAGTTTAGTTCAGTTTTAACTAAAAAAGGACTTTAAACTCAGATTTATTTTCAAAAGATAGTTGAACGTTGCATAAGTAAAGCCGAAGTCTCCGATGCTCTGCCATTGGAACCCAACCATTTGAAATCTGCATGAATATATTCGCTCTAAACGAATAGCAAACTTGAGGAAAATATCTGGGATAAGATAAAAATGTATCCGAGTTCCAACTCAGAGTCAAAGGAAAACAAGAACAAATTTTAACTTCAGTTTGATCGGACAGTTTGTATAGCGGCTATGGTATATATGGTATGCTAAATTTCTTGAAGACAACTTTTCACCTACTGAGTGTACTATTCGCAACACTATGATCCATATTGAAACCTAGCATTAATGGACAATACTCGACCGAATAGAGTGAAGGAAATATAGCAGCTGTAGCTGAGAATATACACGAAAGCCGTGGAGAGTTGATTCAGCAAGCGACACCGCTTCGATCCATGGGCTCTTGAAAAGTGCCAAGAAGATCTGACGTTTTCGAGCTAAATTTTGTTCAGCGATCAGGCCTATTTCAACGAGTAAAATTACCCCAAGGACGAAGAGCAACCCAGAAAGATTCAATAGCTGACATTTCATCAAAAAACCACGGTTTAGTGTGGTTTGTGGGCTAGTGGAATTATCGATCCATATTTCTTCATATTTTCATATTTTGGGCCGGTCGATTGGTCACCAAGATCGTGTGATGTCAGACCATTAGATCTTTTCCTGTAGGGGTATGTAAAGTCTAAGTCTATACGGACAATCTTGCTTCGGTTCGGATTCAGATTCTAAAAGTTACACGTGTCATTCGCCAGTTAGAAGTCGAAATGCTCGAACGAGTCATCGAAAATTGGACTTAACGGATGTACCATCTGCGATAATCTTCAAAAAATAAATAAATGAGAATGTTCTTTCGAATGATCCCACACTACCCAAACTACCAATTAATACCCAAAATTCCTAGGTATGGATCAAAAAGACCATGGGATATCTACAAAGTGCCTAGAACCAGTCACAAATTTTTTGAGGCTGCTAATATCTACTCCAACTAATTCGCGTATCCCGGCCGCCACGGGATGCTTCAACCTGGTGAAAGCTGAATAGTGGAGAGGCTAAAATGTCTAAAGGTTTCCATCTCATCATCTCCTTTGGAACTCTGACAAGTTGCGTCGTCCAAAATCTTTATCTTACCGCGAGTACCAATGGGACAGTATCCAGTTAGGACACCTATCATTGTAACAATGTGATCCTATGTGCTAGTAGTTCCATGGATTTTTATGTTCCACTCTGTGTCAGAAGGCTTTGGCGATTCGACAAGAGCAGGTTGCTGACCAACGCTTAATGAGCTCTCGCGAGGTATCCAGTTCCAGCATCAGAGTGCACGAAGACCAGGGAACACTTTCCTTCCTTGTTCCCATTCTTGGGTCCAGATTTGGGTAAGAGTGCTCTTTCTTGGGTGCTAATCGACTTTAAAGTTTCCGCGTTGGCTAAGCACCCGGCCAAGATTCATAAGGAAGTAGCTTGATGGTACAGCTACAGCTGGTGAGCACCTTGTCAACGCCCTCAAATCCACACTTAGTAAAAATATAAATAAATATTCAGGGTCGTAAGCAGAAAGTTATTTACTTTTTCAGAGTTAAAAGTAGGATATCAAACAGTCATACAAAAAACTGTGAGTAGGATTTCATGATTCTGGAATTTAAAATCTTGGAATAGCGTGGTACAAAAGACCCTAAGGATATTTTGGCCATAGAATAAAAATGATAAATTAGATCAGAACCTCGGTGTTTAGGTTCTTTAGAGTGTGTCTCTATAAATACCCTTGTGATAATTAACACTAATTTTATACTATAACAAAAATGCCTAATCGAGTCTTAAAGTACTCATTTCATGGTGTCAATTATGAACTGATTTACAACCATATATGATATTATAATTACACATATATGTATATTAGTAAATTTCTCTCTTTAAATATACATTGTAAAGTAGGCTACATCAAATAGAAGCTTCATGTCTGTTTATCAAAAGCATATCACTTTCATAAGCGCTCAAATCGTTGACGCGCTGGCAGCCATGACTACTTACATATATAATCTGAGTTTCCATATGGAATCGGATATCAAACTACTCATTTGTAAGTATGAAACTGTAAATTCCACAACTTGCGTTTGCGTTGCCTTTGAGATTACTTTACACCACATTTTCGTCTTTTGAGTTACTTTTTGTGCGGCTGAGCTTTCATGACAAGCTTACAAATGTGGCTTTCATGAATATGTATGTGTGGGAACTCTTATAGATAGCGCAGCGCCACAAGCCACACATAGTGACTGAATGTTGAGGCTTCTGTTTACTTATGCGTACTAGTGCTTGCCACCGCCGCATCCTTTGCAAACACATAGAGACACAGAGTATGTATACCTTTCAACCACATTATTCTTTCTTTCAGTTTCGCACTTGTTTCTTTCTAATTTAAGCAGCAAATTGTTTATGAAATATATGAAAAGCTTCTCCTACACACAGCCACCAGTTGTGACTGTGACTTTTGTGCGGCTAATAAGTATACATATGTGTATGTATAGTATAGACGTATATGAAAAGCGAGCGAATGCCTGGTGTTAATATGAAGGTATTTGTAGAAGTTATAAATTAGTTTTGCTGCAATAACACGTCTCGACTACAGTTATTCCATAGCGTGTCTAACTAATATTAGTATGCATAGATAAAGACATTTGCCTGCATTCAAGCACAGGACGAGAGCGAAATAGAGCTGACACGGTTGGGTACACCAGTTGGCCGCTAATTAGAAACGGTTCGCAGAAAATTATGTTTTTCTGTTTTTTTGAAAATGGATGTGGCTCCGTACTTCAGCTACGTGGACCAGTGCCTGGTTAGTGCCTATAAGACTCTCAAGCCACGATGTGATGTGAATTAAAAGTCTTGAGGTGACTTCAGGAGAAGCTAGCTGCATATAAGTATATGACCAGTGCTTTGATGACCCTACCGTTTGATCTGATTTGATTAAGAAGTCACAAGGTTACTTCAGGGAAATGGGATGACAGCTGTGTCTACAAAAGAACGCAGGCACAGTGCTTGATCAGTACTTAGATGACCCGCGCACCTCAATGTGATGTGATTTAAAAGTGCTGGTTCTAAGAAGAAAATCTGGCGCAGTGCACGGCTAATGGTTAAATGACTCTCACGTCGCGACATGATGTCATTGAAAAGTCACAAGATGACTTCATGGGAAGCAGGCTGCCAGCTAAAGAAAGAGCCTTGATATATACAGGGTTTGTCCGGAAAGTAATAGGACTGATTTTCTTCCGCCGCTACTGTACATCGGAGCGTAAGCGCACCAACTGGATTCGATAGATGGCGTTCCTAGCTAACGAATGAGCGATTGGTCAGTTGTCTCCGAGCACTTGGAGAGTTGGGATAGACATTTTCGTCCGACGTCTTTCTGTGCTGATTAATTAGTAAATCCAAAGTGAAAACGATGCTCATTGTCTTTTTTTACATCGAAGGAATGGTCCACCATGAATTTGTTCCTCCTGGACAAACCGTCAACTTCAAGTTTTACGTGGAAGTCCTCAAGAGAGTCTATCGGGTCCGAAAAGATATCGGCGGATTGGAAGTTGCACCACGACAATGGCCCGGTTCACACCGCCTTTCTTGTAACCAGCTATCTAACCAAGGCCGGCATCCCACAGCTTCCGCAGGCGCCCTACAGCTCACATGTGGCCCCGCCGGACTTTTTTTTATTTCCTTGCCTAAAAAAAACGGAAGAAACCCAAGCATTTTGAGACGACAGAGGGGATGCCAGCAGCATTCACCTCGGCCCTCAAGGCTATTCCGGAGATAAAGAGATTTTTAGACACCGATCCATGTACCGTTTCTAATTAGTTGCCAACTGGCGTATGAATAAATGTACATGTATTTGGTTCACCACATTGAAATGCAAACAAGTTGCTCCACAGCCTTAAAAATAAATATGTTAATATAGGAGTACGGTTGCACACGGCCTCTGAGCCGCAGATTAGATGTACCGTATACACATAAATTAGGCTAAAGCAATGCCTTGCCTCTACAAATTGAAGATACTCGTAGACGCAACTGGTGTTTGGCGTTTGCATCGTGACTTCGGTCGGCTGTCTGCTAGTTGTAGTCTGCTCTTTAGCGCCTAGTGCCGTCGTGAGTTGCGCTCAAGTAGTTTTGAATGCGACGAGCTGCCGTCTACAGGCTCCACTCTTATTCACATAGACTTTCATTTATTCGAAATAAAATAAAATGGAAGAGTAAGCACAAAACAATCGAGTAAAGTTAAATGAAATAAAAGGAAAGAGAAAATAGTGTCGGGTGTAAAAAGTGAAAAGTCCGTATTTTTTTATACTTCCTGAGTTGCAGTAGTTTTTCAAATATTAAATTTGGTTCCTTTACAGTTCTGCTGTTTGATAAAGAACTACTATAGCATATACTCATATTAATACGATTACTATAAAGTACTTAGACCAAGGCCAGAAACGAGGTCAAGCAGCGCACGACTACCGGTCTTAGACCAAGTATCCTCTGGGTAGCCAAAAACATCCGTCTGAAGGCGAGCTAAGATGAGAAAGCGAAACATCCCCTTCCCTGGGTTGTGCGCTGGGTTTGGGACCCGCCACGTGAAAAACGGTGCTAATGAAAGTGAAATAACAGCATCGGATAATACGACTGTGTAACTGACGTTGAGCAATACCAAAAGCTCCGTCAGGATCGGGAAGGATATCTTCCAGCCGTTCCATAGCAAACGAGGTATCATGCGACTTCTTCAATCTACTTCTGGAAATAAAATTGGAGCTGCAGATCTCAACAGAGAAGGTACAATTTTCTAGAAGAGTGCTGGCATACCTCGATGATCCTGCTTTCTTCAGACTGGATAAGGAAGCGAAGCGTTGGGCTCTGGTTGTGAACGAAGAGAAGACGAAATATCTCCCGTCATCACACAAATAGTCGTCGCCATCGTAACTCACGTCGCTGTTGACAGCCACACTCTTCGAAGACGTAAATAATTTCATCTATGTTGGAACTAGTATTAATACCAACAAGAACGTCAGCCTCGAAGTCCTACGCAAAATAACTTTTGCCAACATGTGCTGCTTCGGTCTGATTAGGCACCTGAGAAATAAAGTCCTCTCTTGAATAACAAAGGTCAAATTCTACAATGCACTTATCATCTCCGTCTCGCTATATGGTGCAGAGGCATGGACGATGACAACATCTGATGAGTCGACGTTATGAGTTTTCGAGAGCGAGGTTCTGCGGAAGATTTATGGTTCTTTGCGTATTGGCAACGCCGAATACCGCAGTCGATGGAACGATGGACTGTGGGAGATATACGACGACATTAACATAGTTCAGCGAATTCAGAGACAGCGGCTACGTTGGCTAGGTCATGTCGTCCGAATGGATGAAAACACGCCAGCCCTGAGATTATTGGACGCAGTTTCCGCCGAGGGAAGCAGACGAATAGGAAAACCTTCACTCCGTTGGAAAGACAAGGTGTAGGAGGACCAGTGTAGCCAGGAATCTCCAAATTAAGCGGTGTCTAAGTCAATAAAGAAAGAAAGAAGACCAAGGCCAGTCCCTTGTAAGGAAGAATATTATAGTAGCGGTTCCAAATTCTGCTGATTTGCACTTGATTAAGTGAAGTATGAAGAAACATAGGAATGATTTCTTGAAATAGAAAAAGGACCTATCCGAGAAGGGTAAAAATAATAATTGAAGTTTGGGGCCTTTGCTTCACTATTGTTAACTAAAAATATTTAATATTGGTACAATCTTTTGACCAATAAATAGTTATAGACAAGATATATGTATAAGTAAAATAGAAAAGTTCCTTCGAAAATTTAGTCCACTAAACGATAAGTGTGTAAACTTTAACCACAGATCCTAATTTTGGCTTAAAGTTCCTCAAAATATGCGGTAGACTGTCCAAATTTCTTTAAAGTTTCATAAATCATCATCGTGCCCTCATTTTTTCTGAATATATTGCACTCATCGTTGGTGATTGTAGCATCTACTAGTTTCTTAATTATTATTTTATACACCATTTCTATGAAATGACTTTGGCTAACCTTTTTGAAAGTTTGCGCCACAATGAAGGCAACGGTACGTCTTTATAATACACCCATTCTGATGCTGTGACTCATTCATGAACCCCTCCAACGCACAACTTTGCTCGCGTTCGTCCCTCTTCTAACTCAACTCTACTCCATTTATCATCTACTCCATTTTCATTTCGTAAATCCAACTGTTTGTTGCTCAGCTGCCGTCTGTTTTGTCTGACCGTCTATCTATTTGTCTTTTTAACAAATTTGTCTGTCTACACCATTCACTATTTAGTCGCACTACCGTCGGTTGCTAGACTCTTCAGTTTGTCGGCTGCCTTGTCGGCCCAGCCCAGCCTTGCTCTTATTCCATTTTACATTTCGAATTTTCTGCATTGTAGTGTAATTATTCGCTTAGTTAGTTTGAGAATGCAAGAAACATGTTCAAGTGTCCTCTTTTCAATGGCGGCACCCAACTACACCGCACAGAGTGCCGAGGCGCTCAGACCCGGCTTTAGCGGTCGGCAGCGTTGCAGCGATTTGGGAGGCGCAGAAACTCATTTTTGTCGTTCATTGAAGGCCGTCGCCTGTTCGCTCTGCTTTCCCTGTTTTTAAAGTATTTAAGTTTTCACTTGTTCATTGTATTGTTTTGCTTTCGACTGGATGGTCTCCTTGTAGTTGTTGGTAGTTTGTTCATTTGTCAGCGTATTTGAATGGTGTATACCTTTGAACTTCCTGCATTTGTGAGCCTTTTCTCTCGTGGAGGCAGAGGCTTTTGGGTGGGTGTTTTTGTGTCGTACGTCGGAAAACAATCTTTTATTGTAAAGTTTTGATTAAAAACTGCAAATTTCACGCATATCTCAAAAAGTTTGCCGGGATTTTCGTAAATAGGTGAAAAGTGAAAAAGAAATTCCTCGCCGCTTTGTTCTTTTGGTAGAATTTGCGGTGGGTGAGAGATTTGTATTTGATTCATGCCTTGAATTAATTACATAAACATACTTAAAAAAACGATTTAAAGCTTGAAAAAATTGTGGGCAATACTAATGTAAAGAACTTATTCCATTGTGAAGTACAATGGGACTCGGATAAAATGTGGAGAGTACAGCGAGAGAGTGAGCATGAAGATTTGATGAAGCTGCGCACTTTTTATCGTGAGTTTTTGAGTAAAATTTAATTAAAAATAGACTAAAAATAAAGATGAACTGAATGCCGTTGAGTGTACTGATAGCTAAAAATTTGTTTTTAAACAGTAGACTCTTTATGAAATTTCATTATGGTGTCAATATTTCATCTTTGATTAAGGCATTGGTCTGTCAAAATTTGCCAGAGATCAAGCCGCTGCCAAATCAAGAGATGTTTGATAGTGATTTGCCTGAGAATTAATCGGGATAAAGTCTGTCCAAAGTCTAAAGTCAAAGCTGATCTCTGCGAAGAAGAAGAAAGTCGAGACGAAAGTCTTCTTAATAATATCTACACCGAATCTTAGAAAAAGAGATAATATACAAAAACAGCTTTGTAGAACTTTTACTAGATTATTAGTTAAACTTAATCGTAAGTGGATAGTAATGCATTCGACGAAGTTAAAGTTAGTCTTTTCGGCGAATGGATGTCAGATGGTAGTTTGAAGACAGAAAAATCTAGTTTTAAATTTATGGTGACTCCATGAAACCTTGGAATGTAGTAAAGCAATATATTCGAGTGGTTTGCCAAGAGATGGCAATTGATTATTATTCTAATATTCCAATTTTCCAAAGTTATATGGCTAGTATTCTCGAGTATATGTCACTCATTTGACGTTATTGGTGCTCTCAAAGATGTCCAAATCGATGCTTGAGAGAGTTTTTTCGGGGAGTTTCCCTTCATTACTGTCATTTTAGTGAAAGTTAATGATTAAACATGCTCTAGCTGAGTGAACGTGCCTTAAGGGGTTTGTACGATTTAAAAGTGGCAGTTTCAGCTTGAAAAACAAAGAGCCTTCTGAACGGCCAAAAGTTTGAAGATGAGAAACTGGAAGCATTATGCGATAAAGATTGCTGCCAAACACAAAAAGATCTCGCAAATTATTTGGAAGTCGCTCAAGCATCATTTTCAAAACTTCTAAAAGCTGCAAGGAAATTGGATGCGATATAAGTTGAAGCCAAGAGTCTTTGAAAGACGATTAGACAAAAGACACTAATTTGCCTTCACAACTATGTTCAGTTTCATACTCGTATTGCAATACTATTTTGAAAACAACGGCTGAAAATTTTTGTCTTATCCGCCTTATAGCCCAGACCTTACCTTTTTTGATTCAATTTGTTCAGAAGGATCTCATTGAAGTACTGTTAAAATCTAAATCTGTATCAAAGACTGACTTGGTTCATTCTTGGTCGTCAAGCCGGCGAAGTTTTTTGGGAAGGAATGCAAAAACTGTCAGAAACTCAATTCAAAATGAAGATCTAATAAGTAAAATCCTTCTTCAGTGAATATACCATTTTCTTTCCGGAAGTATATCTCCGTTCTTTCTTATTCTATCTAGAGAATGCAAAAAACCGTTATCTAGTAAAACTAAAAAGTAATTTAACAATATGAAACCAGCTTTTTTGAAACTGCGTACCAAACTATGATATTAGTTGGTCCAAATCACTCAAAGGGAAGATCGTGTTTATTTAAGGTCTTGGACATTCACTTAAGTTTAGTGGGGGATTCACAGAAATTTAGTCAAATATGGCTGAGTACTCTTTTTGGGTTTAAAGCAACTTGGAACATGTGGAACAGTGGGTCAGATTAAAATTTAGCAGATTTTCCAAATTATTTATGCTTGTTTTACTTTTCAGCTCATTAGAACTCAATTAAGTTGGTCTACAGATACACCTCAACAATTTTCAAGGCCTCTAGAACTAATTATAACCTCTCACTTAGGAAATTTTGTCAATCACGTTATTTTTCCAAGAGCTTTAACCAATCAGTGCAATCTCTTTGAGAATATATTTATTGTTTAAATTTTATCCTGAAATCGCCCTTAAATAATATATCTGTTCTGTCCAGCTGGAAACACTATTCAAGGTAATATTCTTTAATAAAGAGTTTCTTTCAAGATAAATATTAACTTGAACAGTTGATTCAGCGTGCTTTAGTCCGTAGTCCCCAAAAGCCCAATTCGTTTATGTAGTGATCCAAATTCTCTCTTGGTTGTTGATCTCTAAATAGAACCAGAGTGTGAGAGCGAGAACAACAAAGTATTGAGAAAGTTTGTAACTGTTTCAGGAGTAATTCCATAAAAATTTACACTATGAAAATGAGCTATAACCACTTTAACATACACACTCTCTCAATTACGCACATCTTTCCAAAATTAAAGACACTAACACCACTATTACAGACGGCAACTTTTTGAACAACCACTTAAATGATTTTCTTGCTTGTTGTCAGCCAATAACTGACACTTATCTGCTTGTGATTTGCGCAAAGCACACGCAGTCAGTGCAAAAACTAGGCAAGGGGAGGCCCCCAAGTGGAGTGCGGCTATCACTTTGATTTCCCAGAGATTCCCAAAACAACAGACCAGCAAACGGACCGTCGATTATTGCCATTGCCAACGACATTGCTATTTACTAATGCGACGCTATTTGCCACATTCAAATTCGAAATCACAATTTTCGTAAGCATTTCTGCGGGTTGGACACCACCCCCCACCAAGGCGCCTTCTGCAAATCTTTGTTTTGCAGACGCCAAAAATGCAAACGGCAAGGAAGATGTCAGAGCACCGAATTGATTGTCAAACCACATAGAAGCCGCAGATGAAAGCAGAGATACGGATAAAAAAGTAGCCAAGTAAGAGGGGGGTGGAGGTGTGTATACAAGAAGTGAAATGTACTCGCATTACGAAGGCAATAAAAATGAGAATTTAACGCAAATCCTCAAAACAATTTACATATTCTGCAAATCGGATAAAACCGAGAATACAGCGGAGTCAAGCGAGGGGTTCGTAACCGATAGCAGACACCAACATTGGCTCACACACACACAAACATATACTATATATGTTTATAGTAAGTAGAAGAGCAAAACTATGCGAGCGTTTTTGTTGTGAGCGTATGTTGGCTGTCAACAAGGCATTAACGCCTGTAAGTATGCTAGCGTTTTACTGTTTTTGTGCGCAAAATAGTTGCAAATGAAAGCAGTTTCATTGTCACTTTGCTGCATTCAAATTTATCCACTCAACGAATTCGATGGACAAGCCAAATGGGTTTTTGCTACTTCTTTTTGTTTTTGTTTTCTTTCAGTTTTTTTTGCTTTTGGTTTCATTTTTCGTTGCTTGTTTCGGTTCAATGTTCTTGGCTAGCTCTTAAGCCAATTGCCGTTATGTGTCAGTGTTTGTAGTTTTGTATGTAGATATGTATGTGCGTGAGGTCTTGTTGTAAGGTAATGCAATTGTGGGTACTGTTTATTGCTGCGTCACTTATCTGTTTGGATTTGCTTTTGATCTGTCGCAATGGACTGTTTTGTTGCATCCATTTCGGTTTATAGACTTTGCTCGTCGGATTTTGTGCTATTTATTTCATTAAGGTAGCTTTATGTAAGGTAAGGATTTATGTGAGTGGAAATTCGAATGCCATAATAATTTCCATAATTTAAGAAACAATTATATCAAGGAAGGTACAATCTTCTTCAAGAGTGTACAACTGCTGGCGTATGCCAATGCCATCGATAGCATTGGCCATAACAACAGCGCCGTCGTCGAGCAAAGATCAAATTCTACAACTCACTCATTATCCCGGTTCTAATATATACTTCTGCGGTAGATTTAGGAGATCAAGATCAAGATGTTAGATGAATATCAGACAGTAAATGTCAGCTGGACGTCGGTTAAGGCTGAACTCAGGCTACTACCGAGATCAGAGCTGGCGGACAGTGGATGGCCTATGCTAAGTAGGTTAGTTGCGGACAGTAATACGCAGTCCCCGACCAAGAATTGCAAAACAGGAGGGCTTGGCTTAACCCTCAAAGGGGTTACACGGAGGGACAACCTACTTCCGAGTAGGTGGCAACAAAGCAACGAGGGAACAAAAGAGCGATAGGCACCAAATAGCACCCTAGGCAAGGAACCATCAGAATTGAGATTCTGATTATGGTGTACTGGAAACCCGAAACGGACTAGTTTGACTAAGAGCTAGTGAGGGCGGCTTTCTGTCCCCTTAGTATGTAAGAGTGACATCTTATTGAAATGGCTGGTAGGCTAATACTATTCTCACCTCCGTCTCGTTAAAACCCTGGCAGACTTTCAAGTACGTCGCCATAATTTTTCAGCCGTATAGTTTTAGTTGCGACGAGCTCCTGATTCTGGCTCTGAACGTATGCTCCCATGAGGGCTTGTGTCAACCCTCGCGTAGGTAACCACGGGGTTCATAAAGGACAATTTCTACAATGCATGGAGAAAGCGGCTTGAAGCGGAGATCCATTAGAACCAAACGAATATACCGCGGCAGCAACAAAAACCTCAATCGAAAGAACAATCATGCAAAAAATGAAGATGGCGATGACGAAACAGAAGAGCATCTGCATGAATCTTAGGAATCGAATGGTACCACTAGACGAACTCTTCGACGTAATCAAGAGTTACCGCAGAAACTGGTTCATGGCAGAAAATGAAAAAAGACGAAGACATCTGAGCAGCCGCATCAAGACCCCTGTGGTAAAAACCTCGGAGCGGCGCGCGACAAAACCTGTATTACTACAAGAAACAGTGCGACCACGAAACGAAAAGGATGGCGATGGCAAAAAATTTTACCTTAAAGAGCAAACAAGACTCACAGAAACGAACGAACGGTGGAGGAAGCACATAAAAGCGCAACAGAAAGACAACAAGTGAGGAATATAGCTACAAGTTAGAGAGTATAAAATAGCAGAGATCATAAAGCCAGCAGAAAGTAAAGCTACGCCAAGGAAACAAGGAAAATCTTAAAGAATCAGATGTTAAATCATGATAACTGTTACATGGTTGCAAAATAATAACTGACGATAACTGTCAAAAAGATGTCAGATGAGTTTTACGTGTTTACGTGACTGACAGTTGTCATGAAAACGATGAAAAAAAATCTGACGAATGTCAAGTGCCAACTGTCAATAAGTTGTTAAATAAATGTCAGATGTCAGACTGTATCTGCTATATTAACGGTATTATCAACATATACAGTAAAATTAATATATCAATATTAACATTCTACAAAAAAAAATAAATAAATAAAATTTTACCTTTAAGTGGGTATTCTAGTCTAGAAGCATGAATTTCAGGTAATTTTTAAAGTGTCATAAAAAGTAGACAATTAATATTTTTACCATCCATTTTTTTATTAGTTATTTGTTAATTTGTGAAGAGTACAGAAAAAAAATTAGAAACTAAAAAAAGTAAAAAGTTTCAAAAGTTATGAGCTGACGAAGTGGGGGGTCTCTAAAAATTTCTACGTGACCATGCCCATGATTTCAACCCTCCTAGTTATCTGAAACCAAAAAAAAAAAAGATTATTAATCAAGAATAATGTCGCAATGGTCGCAACTACGGAAAAGTGGGAAACATTTTTTTTCACAAAATCACTTTGATCACTTTTTCTGACAATTTCGAATTTTTTAAAAATAATAAAAATAAAAATTTGGGGATGGGACTAGTTCCAATCATAGACAAGCCTATAAAGAAGACTCTATAAAAATTTCGAGTAAATCGGTCCAGTAGAACCTGAGAAATTGGGGGTATCGTTCCGAAAAAGTCAGTTTTGAGAAAAACGCGTTTAAAGTTTCGCGTTCCGGCCGAACCAGTTTGGACGCCGGGTCAGAAAAATGCCTATATCTCCGAAAATAATTTGAATTTTGAAAAATCCTCTTGTACACATATTCTTGAAGAGTTAAAATATAAAAAAAAATTCGATTTATTTAAATTTTTAGACTAGAATACCCCCTTAATAGACAAGAATTTACAATTCCTTTACATTTAGCGTAATTTTCAAAAAACTAACACCAACGGCAGTCATATATTTCTATTTCACATTCCACTAGACAACTTACAAACAAGTGTCTTTTGTCCTTCCATGTTTGGATGTGTCTTTAAAAGTTCGTCCACAAGGTGGCAATTACATTTACGCTTTTGCCACAAAATGCATTATGATCTAACAAATACAGTTATATTATTATATATGGTATACATAATATGTACATATGCCGCTCTATGATGGTCATGCAACAACGCAAGTTGGTAATAAATTTAATTTATGATTTCTTTGATAAAAATGCGCAGAAGTTGCAAGCATCTCGCTGTAAAGCTTTATTCAGAGCCGGAAGTTATGCAACGCAGCATCGTGGTGCGGCAAATGCGATTAATTTTTTAGAGCATGTCACTTGGTTTGCTGTTGCACAAATAAATTGTATGTGCAGGACTGTTATATATTGGTTGGGCATTGCAAAAAGCTTTTACTTGACCTCACTTAGGATATTTGTTCACATATTACTAAATTTAATTATAAGAATGTGCAGCAAAGTTGCAATTATACTCTTCATCGACTTATAATACCTAAAGATCATTTCTCAGTTTCCATTTGACATGAAATATATCAAATATTGAATTCTTTTTGGATAGCTTTGCAGAACCTTAAAGTTCAAAGGCTGCACCACAAATGGAATGACACAGTTTTCGTGTTTTCTTCGACTTAAATTGCCAAAAAGAATTTAAAAAGCTCGAATAAGTTTCTTCGAATAGACTTCTGAAACTGCCTACTTGCTATGAAAGATCTGAATAACTGAATATATTTTTTGACGCTATGCGTGACCGTAAAAGTTTAAAAAACTCGACTGCAAATGAACTCCTGCTTTTTCGAACCTTGTTTTGCAGGGTTTCGTGTCGGAAGAGATTTAGAAAATTCCGTTAGGAATTCTAAGTAAAACTTGCTATTTTGACACTGACATACCTGTCACCAATGGGACTCGGTCTAGATAGTTTTAGGTTCATTAAAGGGAGTAGAAGTATCTCATCGTTAATCTTTTATGCTCGGAGGTAGCATGGAGTCCACTAATTCACAGACCAACAGTCCTAAACCATTTTGTGAAACTATTTTTGTAACATAATTGATAAAGAACTAGGGAATCTATCCCCATTTGAATCAACTTTCAATGCTATTATCTTGTATTTAAGGAAAACGATTCTGAGTTTCTACACAGTCAACTGTTAAAAATTTTCGTTCCTCAAAAACAAATCATGAAGCATAAGGGATGGATTCTCGGTCAAAAATCTTGACGACTTTTTAAAATAAATTATTCTGAGAGTAGAACATATTTCGCCAACCAACTGCCATTGGCATTCACATAATCGTAATTCGATTCAGAAGACGTGTAGTTGTAGTTAAAAACATATTAAACAGCAAATAATGTAATTTTGAAGGCAAACCTTGTGTGAATCAAGATACGTGGTTTCGAAGTTGTTTGTTTACAGATTTTGGAGCAAAGCGGAAGTGTCGCGTTTGAAAAAAAGAAAAAGTGATGGGGAAACGCAAAACCATAAAGAAATGAGAGGGTACATTTCGAATTCGCGCCTACGGCTGGTCAACAAACAAACATAGTTAAATTTACAGTTCACCAAAGCAGATATAATTTCGAACAGCTGGCGTGAATGAACGAATGAATGGCTCAACTTGGACGACAGCGAACTTTGAAGACGAAGTTTAACATGAAAAGTGAATGTTTCCAAGAGGAAAAGAAGCACAAAGAGAGGAAAATAGCTGGGCACAGCCTATAACATACACAGAAATAGGCAACCACGCAGCGTACTTTTAAGCGTCTACCGCCCCCTGAAAGCCAAATACACATTTATTTGTTTGCCTGCCATCTGAAGGCCAAGAACCTACACCGACAAATATATGCCTGCTATTTCGGCTCTACATAAGTGCAGTGTCATGCCGCTTGACATATTTACACGCCACTGTTCAAGTGTCGCACGCGCTTATTGACCCGCTAGCGCGACTCGTTGTCTTCCCGGGCGAGCTGAATTTAAGGAGCGCGAGTTTTTTCAAGTGGAAAATTACTTTCGCAGCTTTATGATGCGGAAATTATATGAAAAGTCATGCAGCCGCAACAGTGGCAGCACCAGCAATTGTACGCTTGCCGGTGAGCTGGCATGCGCGCCTACAAGTATGCAATGCTCTTTCGGTGGCTTGTTTGTTTGGCCATATGGTCACCGCCGATTGCCACAACGAAATGAGCATGTTTACGCGTGGTTTTTGGCACTCGAAATTGCCAATAAACGAAGTTGAAAAGAAAAATATTTAAAAAGGAAATATGGCGGAAATCGGCAAGCAATGACACGCAAAGTTGATTGCGGCCGCACTGGCAGACATATCGCATCGGGCGTACCGTATGTTGCGGCACTCAAGTTTCCGCGAAATAACTTAAGTTGTTATGGCTTGGGGCAAAGCTTTTGCCATTTGACGAGTGTGACATTTAGCCAATTCGCGCGGCGGCTTGGCTGCAGCTCGAACAGATGCTTCTATGTGTGTGGAAGTGACTGTTTTTGTTGTGCTCTTGGCTTCGGTTGTCAAGCCAACTTTCACTTGTTTGTCTAGAAATTACTTGCTCGTAGATTATTCCAACTCTGCTGGGAGTCTGGCTGTCTGTGTGTCTGCTTTGTCACCGAGTTGTGGGATATTTAATTTTGACAGCTGTTGAAGGGCACAACGCTCCCAGGATCGCTGAACTAATTATCAAAATAAGTTATATTGTATTATCATATTTAAGTCAATACAAGAAGTAGTGTCGACCTAAAACTAAGACTTCGAATCCAATTCGAAAAGTTGTGTTACAAAAACTGTTCTGGACTTAAAGATGAGGCATTATATTATATAAAAATTTCAAAATCTAAGAAGCAGTAAACCATCCCAGAACCTAACCTTAACTGTACAAACAAAATAGATACTTTGAAAAATCTATAAAACCCAAAATTAGCCATTGTACACTTTTGTCAGTAAAATATAATACTAAACAAGAAGATAGGTCTTATAGGATTCTAATATAGGTGTGACACTAGAGGCTCAAAGTTGGGTCATACTGAAGAGCGGCAAGATGTAGTATTTTTGAAGCAGTTAAGAGCTTTATTAATCTTGAAACCACCATTAGCATCAATGATGATCTTTGCTGGAGATCTAGGGAAGGATACCAACCTCGAATTCTTTTTAATACGGACTCTAAAGAAAATTAGGATGTAGAGCCCTTTCTCGACAGACCAAACTGTAGCTCTTAGTACTCTTTCTTCTGCAGTATGGACTATGACTCGCGCACGCGGACTGTTGGAAAGAAAGCTCTTTGTAAGATTTAATCTTTTACTTTGCGGCGGCGGTTATCGCAGCCGGACAAACGACAAGCTGTATATACAGTATCTCGCTATTGACATTATTCAACAAATAAACATACAGCATCTACGCGGGCTTGGTCATGTTTTGAGGGTGGATGATGGCGCACCAGCGAAAGAGTCCTTCGATAAGAAAACCGATAGCAAAAAACCTAGAGCTAGGCCGTGTCTTCAATGATGTTATCAAGTAGAAGAAGCAGTGACGAAACTTGGTACGAGACTATAGAAAGCGTGCGCGTTGGCATTTCTACTTTCTTTACTTCTTTGTATTCAATAATACGTAGGTTGCCTTTTAATATTAGGATTTGGCAACCTTAGTATTTTAATCTGGCAACTCATAACTTTATCGTAAATTTTGGATTTTTTATGTTATATGCACGCAGCACGTTTTGACATACGAGCGCTATTTGTTTTACTTACAGTTAATTAAAATATTCGTCTTGGCCACAATATGGAATTTAATCGCGAACATTTTTGGTCGTTTATTTCTTACAACTTCTCACGTGAATTAACCCAGTAGCAGTGCATCGATGACCTTAATTCAACTTTTGACGATGAAGATCGATCAATGACCAATGTTTATCGATAGCATGTTGAGTTTAATCGAGGTCGTAGATCAGTCTAAGATGAATTTCGTGATGGTCGTTCAAAATTAGTTCTTCATACGGAAACTATTGAGGCTGCGTGCACTCCCAAGCAAATGGTTTCCTTCTTTTTCTGGACATTTCGTCACAATACCACTGGAACACCGCAGAGGAAATCAGAAAAACCAATCAACTATCACTGGATCACTTTTTACCTCGACAATACTAACACTCTTCTGAAACAACTGCATTTTTCAGCACTGAATTTATGAGTCGTCCACTGTATAATCCTAATGTGGTACTGAATGACTTTTTTTCATTCCCGAATGTGAAAGATAAACTAAGACGTCAACGTTTTTGAACACCTGAAGAGGCGGCTGACGCGTATAGAACGCTTGTTTTGGAGATATCTCAATCAGAGTGGCAAAAATGCTTCGACAATTGGTTTAAACGCATGCAAAAATGATCTATACATTTTAATAGACAATATTTCTAAAAAGCTATAAAGCAATTTTCTCTGATTAATATTTGTTTTTGGTTTCTAATCCTGAAATATAAAAGGTAACCTACGTATATGTTATTGAAAAAATTATTGAAATCGTTAAAGTTAGTTATGAAAGATTACAAATTGAGACTGCATCAGTGTTGAACAAGAGCACACGTCAGTTCAAGTTCAAGCAAGCCCCAGCTTTTGATTGAGTTTTCATCCTTTTGAAATGTATGTGGAACTGAATAGTGGTCGGGTTCCACATATAAGCATTAGTATGATCAGTTAACCAGTACTCTACAGACCTAGCTTAAGAGGGGAGCCTGCTTTAGAAGCTTCAAAAAATCGATTACTTTTTTTTTCCAAAACTTTTTAAAAATAATCTAAGAATATGCCCCTAAAGTTTTAAGGTGGAACTCGAAATATTTGCGAAGCTAGAAGGGAAATAGTGACCGAGCGTCTAGCGGATATATGAGCGATTGGGCAGAAAGCGAAAACTTTGACGCGCGATTTCTCTGTTTCTCATTTTTACGATTTTTCTTAATTGGCGGGCAGGATAGAAAAAAAGTAAACGTCCTATCGAAACGAATCAAAATGGGTTGTATTTGGAATTAAATTCTCTCCTACGATTTAAAGTCAATTTTTTTGTTTTAAAAATGCATTTTTTTTTTTCAATCTGCGAAAAATTGTTGAATTTTTCACTTTTTGTTGAATTTTCTTGGTTCACCATGGAATTTCACTATAGAAAATTAAAAATTTCTTTTGTTTTCTTGTTTCAGATGAAAATTGCGACCTGCATCTTGCCCGCCATACACAAACTGCACACTCGAGGCGCCTCCGTAAATGTCGTCAAACATGAAGAATATTTCATGTAAAATAATAAAAAAAATTTGAGAAGACTCCCCAAGTATATACAAATAAATCCTAAAAGTTTCATTTCAATCAAATATTTCTTTCCTTTACAAAAAAATCCTTGAAAATATAGATGTTTTGACGCCTCTAAAGCAGGCTCCCCCCTTAATGCAATGCGGTAAAGCTGTTCTAGATTTTCAAGATTTTTTTTATCGAAGATTTTTGGTCTCTTTGGTGCTCTCTTTTCTCTCACATAGATATTTCACTTCACATACTCTCTTTAGAGGTTTCAGGAAAAACCAAATAACTCTTCTAACCACAAGTACATTCTCTATATAAGTCAACAAACAAAAATAGCGCTATAAATATGTAGTTACGTTAAACAAATTATCTGCACAATACCTGTGTGGGCAGGTGATTTGATAATCGTAAGCAATCAATAGTAAAGCAAAATCTAAATGAGCTCACAAATTCCAACAAGAATGGATGGCAACTATAACATTTCAGATGTTGATTGCACACCCACAAAAATAGAAATGTATACGACTAATAAAATGGAGGCTGATTCGGTAATTTATCAAATAAAGTCAGCAATTGTGACAACAACAAGGCAAATAAACAGTTAGAGCGCAGTCAGGCGAAGAAAGAATGGAAGTCAACCTACAGAGAGAATTTTTAAAATTCTAGCAGCAGACAGGTCATTAGAACGGCACCTATGTGGAGTATAGGGAGGGATTTCGAAGGAAAAACATTTGAGGCATAAATATGAACGACACAAGAAAACACACACACACACAGACGTGTCTTTGAGCATACGAGTATATAAACTTTTATTCCTAGATATGAGCAAATATTGAAAGAAGCCAAGTTGATATTAGGCCAAGCACGCAGGCAATGACACACACATGCAAACAAACTTATATGGAAGACGAAAACGAAGACAAAAAAGAAGGCGAAGAAGCAGGCTTGGCATGCTCGACACACAAAGAATAACGGCATTTGCTTGTGGAGACGATGAGGTATGCATGCAGCGACAACAGCACAGAGTCCCTAATCCAGGCCGAGGCTAAAGTTAAGGCTAAATTTGGTTTTCCTGCTTTAGGGAGTCAAGTGAAGAAAATGTGGCATTGGAGCCTCCTAATCAACACACACGAGTGCGCAGCGGGTGGTGAAATGAGTGAGCGGCGGGTGCCGCCGGAAGCCGAAGTGTAGGCAGCCGCGTCGGTGGTGGTGTTGATGACGAATTTCGTATGCCGAACACGTGCGAGACAACCAAATTGACTTGCTGGCACAAGGAGGCGTTGGTGGGGGTTGAGTGAGTTGCAGTAGCATGAAAGCAAAAAAGTTTGTCTAGAGGAGGAGGGGGTGGTTAAAGCAGAAAAAGTAAAAGTATATGTTCGAGTATTTTCGTTTTTATTTAAACAGGGATAAATTAAGTTTAAGGAATTAGGTGGATATAAATAAAAAATTTAAGTAAACATGTGGGGATGGCTTATATGTGGACCAGTATATTTATAGCTATGAGCTAGTAGACCTTTATATCTAAAATGGCTTTGAGCTTCAAATTAGTGTTTTCTTTTTATTCACAACAGTTTCAATTAAAACAAGTAAGGAAGGGCTAAGTTCGGGTGTCACCGAACATTTTATACTCTCGCAAGATAAAGTGATAATCGAGATTTCATTATCCGTCATTTACATATTTTTTTATTTTGCTGTAAAATTAATTAGATTAGATCAATTTGTGTACTTTGAGTATTGCATTGTATTTTCATTTATATGTATGTATTATATAGAGAAGGCATCAGATGGAATTCAAAATAGCGTTATATTAAAAGAAGGCGTGGTTGTGAACCGATTTCACCCATATTTCGTACATGTCATCAGGGTGTTAAGAAAATGTTATATACCGAATTTCATTGAAATCGGTCAAGCAGTTCCTGAGATATGGTTTTTGGCCCATAAGTGGGCGACGCCACGCCCATTTTCAATTTTTAAAAAAGCCTGGGTGCAGCTTCATTCTGCCATTTCTTCCGTAAAATTTAGTGTTTTTGACGTTTTTTGTTAGTGGGTTAACGCACTTTTAGTGATTTTCAACATAACCTTTGTATGGGAGGTGGGCGTGGTTATTATCCGATTTCGTCCATTTTTGAACTGTATATGGAAATGCCTCTATAGAGTTTGGTTGACATAGCTATAGTAGTTTCCGAGATATGTACAAAAAACTTATTAGGGGGCGGGGCCACGCCCACTTTTCCAAAAAAATTACGTCCAAATATGCCACTCTCTGGGATCCTTTGTGCCAAATTTCACTTTAATATCTTTATTTATGGCTTAGTTGACACTTTATAGGTTTTCGGTTTTCGCCATTTTGTGGGCGTGGCAGTGGGCCGATTTTTCCCATCTTCGAACTTAACCTTCTTATGGAGCAAAGAAATACGTGTACCAAGTTTCATCATGATATCTCAATTTTACTCAAGTTACAGCTTGCACGGACGGACGGACAGACATTCGGATTTCAACTCTACTCGTCACCCTGATCACTTAGGTATATATAGCCCTATATCTGACTCTTTTATTTTTAGGACTTACAAACAACCGTTATGTGAACAAAACTATAATACTCTCCTTAGCAACTTTGTTGCGAGAGTATAAAAAGGAAAAACTTTGAACTGTGACAACACCGAACAATTACAGGTAGCCTGTTGATGTCGCCAGTTAAACATTTACATAGCGAAGCCCAAATGCCTCCGGTCAACGAACATTAGAACTCCAAGCAGTTTCTGCAGGGAATACCCTGTCCAAACACCACATTTCCTGAGTCTACCATTAGATAACTTCGATGACCACCAACCTGAACTTTACCACTCAAGCGGGGACCGTTAAAAAAACAACAAGAGCTTTCTCAAAGCTTTGGGTTTTACCATTTTGGAGTCGTGTACCACCATTATACCCTAAACTTTTTCCAGAGATAAACTTCCTTACATTTAGAAACGTTTGTAAGGAGTTGCTACAGTACATAAGTATATTAAATCTAGTTTTTGCTTACAAACCGACCATCCTCAGATTTTGGTCTTTTTTTATTGCATCGTCTTTACAATGATCTAGTATGCCATTTTATACAGTGTGCGACAAAACTAAAGCACGGAATTTACCTTGCCAGTATTTAACTGAATAAAATCATAAACTAGGTATTAAATGATTTTATTTTTATTTTTATAATTAGTTCATTCATTCTTCTTCTTGAACTAGTAAAAATTAAACAAATTAACTTATTAAAAAAATATATAAAATTCCACATATGAAAATTTCCAAAAATCTGGTGCGACAAAACTAAAGCACGAAATAGTTTTATGATTGAAAAATTTATGTCTTTCAATATTTGGTTGCGTATCCCTAATTTTTTAATACAGATACACATTGACGAGGCATGGACCCAATTAATTTATTTAACTTGTCCCAGGAAGAGCTTTTCCATGCTTCCTTAAATTGTATGAATAAAGCGGCCCTATTTTTACAATTCTCAGGTATGATTTTTCGATCTACAGTTTTCCATTGGTTCTCTATGGGATTGAGATCTGGTGATTGGGCGGGTCCCTTCAAAACTTCAATACTGTTTACATCAAACCACTATTTTACACAAATAGTAGCGTGTTTCTGGTCGTTGTCATGTTGATAACTCCTATTTAAAGGCATTTCTTCTGCAGCATGCCACAGCAAAATATTCCAAAAAATATTTTTATACTTAAATTTGTCCATTATACTATTTATGTGATGAATTGGCCCTATTCCATACGCTGAAACATAACCGCACACTAGCACATTACCTCCACGGTGTTTCACTGTGCCTGTTATTTAACGTGAATATAGGCGTTGTGCTTTCGTTTTGCCTATCAGCTTCAACCCATCTGAATCTTTTATATTAAACTTCGATTTGTCAGAAAAAAGTACAGTTCGCCATTTTGTAATCGTCCAATTGATGTGCATCTTCGCAAATTTCAGTAGCGCCAGTCTGTTCTTTAAAGAAATATATGGCTTCTTTGCACTAACTTGCTACAGGTAGCATGAAAATCCCCCATGGACAGCTCAACGTTGTATGGATCTCTGTAATATATTTAACCGTAATTGTCTTACAGTTGATGTTGCAGATATAAACGGGTAATTTTTTATTGCCCGAATGACTGCCTTCTCTTCTGGTTCGGTTGTTTTCCTCGGCCTTTCACCACTATGCATTGTCACTAAAGAGCCTGATTTGCGAAATCGGCTTAATGTTCGGGAAACAAAATGTGATTTACTCTAACCTTTTTTGCAATAGTCATAACCGATTCTCTTTTCTTAAAGTCCTTAAAAATTTTTTCTCTAAAATGAGCAGAATACTTATTTTGAGCCATTAATATACCCTTTACTTCAACATACAACCAACCGCATTGAATAACGAATTGAAACTGAATATGCACTAATATTTTTCTATTTAGCTCATAACTACACATATTCAACATTTTCTGATCATGAAAAACCGTTAAACAAAAAATTAATGTGCAATTAATGTGAATTCTTAGTTATGTGCTTTAGTTTTGTCGCACCAGATTTTTGGAGTTCTTCATATGTGATATTATATATTTTTTTTTAATAAGTTAATTTGTTTAATTTTTAGTAATTCAAGAAGAAGAATGAATGAACTAGTTCTAAAAATAAAATCATTTAATACCTACTTTATGGTTTTATTCAGTTAAATACTCACAAAAGTATCTTCCATATTTGCTAGATACTTATTTCCTTCCCTAGAATTTTTCTAATTGCTGACCTACCAGTGAGATGACTATTATTTCTTTCAAGCTTATGTTCTACACAATTTTCAGAGTCCACGAATTGCGATACTACTCTCAGTTATTGCATAGAAAGAGTAAAGATTACTCGGCTAACGAATTGATAACGTATTATACTTTTCGGGCATCAGGCAGTTGTAGTTTTCGATTATGATTTTTTAAACAATGCAGGGACTGAATTTAATGACTTCGTAGCAATCGAGGTATAGAGAGATGAGTTGTGAAATGTACTATATATTGTATAATACAATGTACAAATCTAATAATTTTTGGAAGGTATAAAAATGATGAAAGATAGTAGGAAAATACCTGTTTTAAACGTAATTAGGAACTTAATTAAACACAGCTTATTTAAAATATATTAAAAGAAATTTTCTATTGATTAGTTGATTGATTGATTATTTGGTTAGGTATGGTTATTTAGTTGGAGACTCGATATTTAGTGACTTAACGCGTTGACTGCCAAGGCCATTTTCTGAAAACTGTCCAAAAATGACATTTTGATTTTTTCACACTATATTACTAAAACCTCTATTTCTAGATCATTGGTATCATCAAAAATCAAAAATGATGTTTTTTAAGGAGAAAAAGGACCTACGAGTTATCTCGTAGTAGGTAGGTCCTGTTTTTCCCAAAAAAAAACACCATTTTTACTTTCTATAGTATTTTGTTTTATAGTTATTGTTATTTATTAAAATTATCTTAATTTAATTATTATTTTCTTGCTTTTTAGATTTATAAACATTCCCTTAAATTACTGTTACAATTATCAAGAACCCAATATGGATAGGAAAAGGTCACTGAATCAAAGTGACGCAAATCTAAGTGATTCAGAAGATGATTGCAGCGATGGTAGTAACGACATTTATGAGCCTTCTGAGAATACAAGTGATAGTGAAGATGAAGTCATCTCCGAACCTGAAGACGTCCCCGAATCTGATAATAATGACGATGATTTTCAAGCAACAAAGTCAAATGAGAATGATGATTTGTGGACAGAAGTTCAACACAATCCTGAATTATTTCTTTTCGAAGAAATTGTTGGTGTGAAATTAGATACAGCAAATTTTACAGTACAAACGCTGGTGGATTTATTTTTTTCGGATGAGTTTCTTGCATTACTGGTAGAACAAACTAATTTATATGCTGCGCAAGAAATTTCAACATTGGAAATTGGGAATCAAAATGCTTTAAGCAAATCAAAAGGATATCAAATTGGCAGTACGTAAGTGCTACAGAGATGAAAGTTTTCATTGCACTTTTATTGCAAATGGGACCTTGTACTTTTCCAACAATAGAACATTACTTTTGTGGTCCAGTAATGTTCTATTGTTGGAAAAGCATTTTTTTGGCTGTTCATGGGAGCAGAGTCCCATATTTTTGAACATTGATTCTTATGTAAAATTGGACGAGGACGGTCTTTTAGAAAAAAAATTATCTTTTTGGATTTTGAAAATTTTTTTGGATATTGAAAATATTTTTATCAGAAAGCTGAGATTTTTTTACATAAAATTGGATAACTTAAAAATTTTTTTCACTCAATTTTGAGGTCGTTAAAAAATAAAAGAAATAGTCATTTTTTTGTTTGATCTCAATTTGAATTGCGCGTCAAAAACAATGGAGCAACTTTGACCACTAAAAAGTTAACAGATATTCTTATTTTGGTCTATATGATATTCTAAAGTTTGGTCAAAATCGGAGAACCACGGGTACAAAACCATGTCGCCAATTGATGGAATGGCCCATAAATATTTTTTTCACTATATATGCATCAACTCTTTAAATAACCGTTCATCCTCTATGCTCCAAACAACTAAACCAAATTTTGCGGCAATTTGCAAATTTTTATATCTGTCTCCCTTAAATCTCGCATTACATGCCACAAATGAGCGGTTGCCCGATTCCCTCTCGCCACACTCTAACGGCATTTTAATGTTAACACAATTATTTTGAACAGTAATCAATGATGAGCTGGTACCGTACGCATATACACATACATATGTACATATATGGGAAACTAGCTGTGCTTGGCCTGCTGTTATAGACGCACCATTGCGTATACGCAATCTCACTCACATAACATCATGCAAACAAAATTTAAAATTTCCCCACAAATTTTATACGCTCGCGGCCAATGAAATTTTCAGCAAACGAAAAAAGATAAATAAACGCGCGGAAAATCGATTAAATTGTCAGTAAATGGGAGTGACACTATCTGCCGGCAAACATCGCTAAGCGGGTTACACACGCAACTCCCGGCGTAAGTGTGTGGTGATAAGGCCGCATAAATTTGATGTGGCGGAGTGCCTGCGAGCGCAAATTGACTGTTATAAAAACAGTTTTTCGAAAATGTTATTTTGCCTGATTTTATGGCAGTTTTTCCATAGGCCTTTAGCACTGCACTTTGCATTTGGTTGTTGCTTCATTTCGGTGTGATTTTCGCTGTGATCGTTGTTAGTTTGCGTTTTCACGTGTCGACCGTCGAGTTTGGAAATTTTCAGTTGACATTTTAATTTCGCGCATCATAACATAAAATGCTAAAGGTTATTTTATCAGTGTTAACGCCGTTGCTGGAAGATTTTTTAAGCGGAGGGTCGGAGTAGAGTGGCTGTTGCGCCACAAGGGTGGGAAATGTAATTTAGAAAGCGTAGAGTATATAAATGCAATAAAGTGCCAATATGCCTGTGTTTTAGAATATTTAGTGGCAATTTTAGTAATTATTGAACTACATTTCATTTGTAAATTCAGTGATTACAGATCGCAGGAAGAGGTCTTAGACTTACCTGGCGTTTAAATGGAGTTTTACCATTATAGTATATTATATGGATATTTAAGAAAAAATATTTTTAAGATCTGCACCGAAGCTATAATACCCTTTACGGGCGCATAAAGGGTATAAGTAGGTCTCTAAATTAATTTTTATCGATCAGTTTATATAGGAGATATATGTTATGCGAATTTGATAGTCGGAGATTGTAGCCCTGACCAAAAATCCGTGTAAAATTTTGTGAAGTTATCTTGATCAATGAAAAAGTTCTCCAGACAAGAATTTTATTTAAATCGGTTGTATGGGTGCTCTATTTTTAAAGTGTTGTTATTGTAATGGTAGAAAATATTTCTGAAGTTATTTCGAGAAGTGGTGCCGAGTGAAGTGGCTAGATAGAAGTACAGGGTCCGGCACTCGAAGAATAACCTCAGCTGTCGCACTGGAATCAAATGTTTAAAAACTTGCTGAACGACAGTTCGGAGTATTGTTCAAAAGTGTACAGAAGCGTTTTGCCAAAAGTGAATGCCAAAAAAAAGTGATCAGCGATGGAATTCAAACGTAATAGTGTGATTGCTTTATATTTAGCTGGAAAATCACAGCCAGCAATTGTTCGTGTTCAAACACCATAATGTGAATAAAGTTTTTGTTTATCGCACCATCACTCGTTACAATGATGCTGGTAGCATCGCAAAACGCCATGGAGGTGGTCATCAAAAGACTGCAACGTCACGTGAGATGGTTCGGAAAGTGAAGAATCGACTTGAGCGAAATCCACGACAAAGTGCCAATCAAATGTCTAAAGAACTGAAAATGTCCGACCGCAGCATCCGACGCATATTGAAAAATATGAGCTCAAGATCAAGCCTTACAAGTTTCAAAAGGCCCATGATCTCACACCGAAGCAGCACCATGTAAGATTTGAGAGAACGAAGCAGTTGCTTCGCTTGGCCGAAAGCGGTCAAATTCCGAACATTATGTTTCTGACTTTTTTGAAACTGAAAATTTTCCAGTTGAGCAATTCGTAAACTCTCAAAATGGTAGGATTTACGTGACCGACAATTCATACGAGAATCTAAGTCATCGGTTGGCCGCCAGGAGGCAGCACCCGCCACAAATAATGTTTGGGCCGCTGTCACCGCAGTTGGGCGCTCTCCAATTGTTTTCAGCGAACCTGGCGTCAAAGTAAATGCAACATCTTATCGGGAAAGTGTTCTGGAGGCGGCTTTGAAGCCGTGGACAAACAAACATTTCGGTCGCAAACCATGGACGTTTCAACAAGACTCAGCACCGTCTCACAAAGCGCGAGTGAACCAAGAATGGCTGAAAAACAACGTTCCGAACTTCATTACGACCACACAATGGCTCTCGAATTCATCAGATGGGAATCCAATAGATTATTCTCTCTGGGCTATTTTGGAGAGCAAGGTCCGAAGTAAAAAATACACCAGTCTCGAGATGCTGAAGATAGCCATTGTCCGTGAGTGGGCCAAAATACCGGCAAGTCACATTCGGGTAGCTTGTGATTCGAGTTTTGACCGTCTCAAGGCCATAGCTAAGACATCGAGTAAAATTTAATTGCTATTGAATTTATGATTATTTTCACACAATTTGTACCTTAAAATAAATAAAAATAACTTTCCAAACCGATTTATGGCTTTTTTAATTGATTACAGAGTGCCGGACCCTGTATGTTCCGCGGGGAAGAGATTAAATTTGTCGAACCGCATACGAGCGTACAAACGTTTAATCCAGTTTTTCATATACTTCTTACTTCACCTGCTACCTCTTTTTTATTAACACTACAAGTCTAAATTATTTCAATATGATCATATAATATATAACAGATGTGGATAGAAGAATCGCAAAATACAATTTTTCGATGACTTCACGACCTTCACGGTTCCAAAAAAAAATATTTTTTAATATCTTATAACTAAGCGGATCTTAATGAAGTATACAACCTTACAATTCACTTTTTGATTAATAACAGTTCTCTTTCATAAATAAAAATCTCAATAACTCTCACAATTTATCCACTGAACTTAACGACACATGTGCACCTGTGGTTACTAGCCTAAATGTATGCAATACTCAACGATTAAAATTTAAAATTCAAACCTCAGTTGGTTTATTGCCAAAAGCGTCGTCGTGTCAAGCCGCGTAACGGTGAAATGCTGAAAATTATTGCCAACTACTGTGGGAATAATAAAGTATCAAAAGCGATGCGAAGAATCATGCATAAACTTACATAAGAATACACACAACGCCATCTATTGAGCAGGAAACGGAAATCGTTAGCATTTAACTGCCAGGCGACTGAAATAAACACAGCGACGAAGGTGAGATTTAAACGCAGATTTCAAAGGAGTAAACCGCGTGAAGCGCTTGACTGCCTTTGAGGAGCAGCTCGAGTAAATTGCGCAAATATTTGTGTCAATGTGTGTGTGTTAATAGCAAGCATGTGGCAATGCATAGAAGAAAGCAGCGTGAATTTTATGACTTTTCGGTTTTAAGAGAGCTGCCGTTAACGCGCGTCTAAAGTGACTAGCACGCATGTGCGTCTGTGAGTGGTGTATGTGTGTCTGAGTATTAAAACGTGTGTGAGTAATGTATTTGTGCGAGTTTTGTACGCGTGTGTGTGTGTGTGCACCAGGTATATCGAATCACTCAGTGAGTCTGTTTGATACATCACAGCATGCCGACATTGATTTTGATTTTATTAGATTTCAATGTGAGATTTTCGCATTTCCTACAGTTGCTGCTGCTGTTAAAAAGGCGGTTGCTGGCAACTGTGACACTGAAGAGCACTTATCATAAAGCAAAGGTGTGGAGCTGTCATAAATCAAAAAATGTGATAAATCTAGATGGTTATATACAAACAACTATATATATATAAATAATATTTTCATATGTGGTATGGGAGCGAGAAAATTGATGGCATGATATTTTTGAACTTTTTTGTATTCCATTAAATTTCCAATTTTCATACACTATACGATGTTTGTTGCAGGCAGCTTCCGTTTTTCCAAAGTATTCGGTAAAATATCCAATAATTTTACCAGGAAGGTGCCCTCATTAAGGGGGCAGACACCTCTAGAAGTCCCGAAGTTTCATTGGTATACTCCGAATATTTTCGAAGAAATAGGCCCCAGAGTGGGTGTACCAGTAGACCTGTTAGAGTTTCTTACAAATGAACATTGCTTCAATATTCATTTCGAATTTTTGTAAATTCATATTCAACTCAAAATTTCATCAAAATTTAGAAAATCTATGATAGTACAATAAAGAATTGGATTGCAATAATAAATATTGAGACAAGTTCGCTTACGCTAAGAGACTGCGGAATCAATACTTAAATATAAAATAAAAAGTGACAGGTGTAGTTAGGAACTGTGGCTAATGAAAATCTTGGAATTATATTCTGGTTGGGTTATGTTTTGTCTTTCTACATAAAGTACATAAAGTCTATACGGAGATTTTTACGATGAGTGAAACTATTATGAACAATGAAGCTCCATTAAATTTTGTATGCGACATCAAATTTCTGGTGCCGAAATGTTGGAAAAGGCCTTCGGTGACACCTGTTTGTCGCAAGCAAGTGTTTTTGATTGGAAAAAATGATCCAAAGTTAAGGACAAACCACATCCAGGACGGCCTTTAACAGCAACTGATAATCAACACATCAATTAAATAAAGGAATGTGTGCTGGAGTATTTACGACTAACAGTCAGAGATCTTAATAGCATTGTTGGAATATCGCAAGTGTCAGTGAAAATCATTTTGAAAGATCATTTGGGTTTATGTTAACATCGTGAACAATGCTTTCCGACAACCAGAATATAAGGAATCGTATTATTACTGGCGATGAGTCTTGGATCTATAGTTCTGACCTAGAAATCGACGATCAATCCGTCAAATATCCAGGCAAAGATGAGCCAAAGTCGAAAAACCACATCAAAGAGCTTCCAAACCAAAGTCGTGTTGATAGTATTCTTCGATTATCGAGGTATGGTGTACTCCGAATTCTTTCTGACCGGCCAAACTATCAACAAGGAATACTATTTGAGTGTTATGCGTCGTTTGCGCGAAGCTGTTCGTAAAAAGAGGACGGCTGTTTCGAGCATTGGAAAAAACTTTAACGCAAGTGTATTGGAGGCAAGAGGGAATACTTTGTAGGGGGAGACATAGATTTTGAAGACTAAATTAAGAGTTTTAAAATTATGAACAAAGTCTTACTATTTTTTACCTTCACTTTGTCGATGTGCTTTTAGCGAATCACAAATTTGTTAAGGTGGCAAATGCCAGTCTCGATTTCGCTGAAGCTAAGATTGTTGAGATGTGTCAACATCAGGCAATTACCGTATATATGGTATACTAGTGGATCCTGCCGCGCGTTGCTGTGGTATACTACATTTTATATTATTTTTGCATACAATAAACTATTCAATATAGTGAAAATTATATTCACGAATAAAGGCGAAAATGTTTTTGTCGATATATTTTTATATATAAAGATTATACGATCGTACTCTGAAACAAAGTAAAATTTTATCAGAATTTTAATTTAGGAGAAATGTTTGTGCCTACTATAAAAGACGGCTTTTGAGATATAATGTATCAGAGTGCTTCGAATACAAAAAAATAAAGTCGTTAGATGTCACTGTGGTTGAGATATTTCGAAAAAACTGGACAATAATAGTCGGCACCATAAGCATAAGGTCAGAGCTTGAATATTGAGAATTATAAATTATCTTCTTCACCTTTAAATACTTATAGAAGTTTCACGCCATAATTGTCTTTGTCGTCAGGTCTAAGAAACACTTAAGTAAAACATACAACTACCACAAGTACACGTTTTAAGGTACACTTCAAAGCACCTCTGTTTCAAACATCATCAGAGAGTGAAAGTGACATCTCAAATGCAATTTGACAAAGAATATTTCAAAGGAAAGTAGTGGCGAGTGTACTTATTCGTGTTTCGTTGAAATTGAAAGTTAAGCGATAGCAGAAACTTAAGTGAAAGAACAAAAGTGGAAAAAGGAAAAAAAGTGATTGGTAATTGATAGGAGCTACTTAATCAGAAGTGAACTAAAACCAAATAAAATTTTGTTAAATTTGAAGTTTAAGAAAGCATATTAAGAGCAAAATTTTGTTACAGCCAACTTGGACCAACAGGACTAACTTGAAGCAGCCAGCTGCGGACAGCAAATCATTTGCCATTTGTCGGCGCAGAGAAATGACTTTGCTGCGTGTCTGAGTGCAGTTTGCAGATGCTACATTTTTAATGCCGCACGTCTACAGCAAGAAAGGAAAGGAATGACCAAAATAAGTTTAGACAAGTGAACATGTGATGGACGTGTGTGTACCTTAGTATAACAAATTAAGAATTTTAAAGTTGCTTTCAGACAAGTTATTTTAAATGAAACTGCTATACGCATTGCGTAAAATCAATCGAATGCAACGAAATTGTGTTGCGCAACAAAATTCCGTCACACTTGTAGTGTAAAAGGTGCAAAATGGTAACTGACATTTGAACATTTTTTGTTGGTTTCATTTGCCATATATTCAAATGGTTGAAAATGTTACAAGCTTGCCACCTGCTTCAAAATTTCCCTTACAAAAATAAAACTACAATATGATAATCGAAATCATATTTTTAATATGACTTACAATGGATAATTTTTTTTTTTGAGTGTTGCCACGTGACTAAACCTTATTAAACTTAAGGTTGCCACCTATTTAAAAATTTCTCTTACCAAAATATGACTACAATAAGGCAATCGAATTAATATGTTTAATATAGCTTCCAATAGCTAATGTTCTTCGGAAGAGCGTTGCCACCTGACTAAAACTTTTATTTCAATGAAAATAATAAGGCCTGCAAATAACTACAACAAAAGCATCAAAGTAAATAGATTGAAAAAATATAAGAGATGTTTGTGTAGAGTTCCCACCTGTTATTTTTTTAATTAAATAAATTTCCAAAATAAATTAATTTGTTTAAAATGAAAATGAAAATAAAGAAATTAAGGAAATATTTCTGTTTGAATTATTTTTGAGTAGGATGCCTCATGACTGAACATCATCAAAAAGGACACCAGGGAGGTTGCCACCTGTTTAAAAATTCCCCCTACCAAAATAAAACTTTAATATGGGCATCGATTTGATAATTTTTAATATACCTTCCAATACATTTTTTTGAAGAGCCTTGCCACCTGACTAAAACTTTTATTTCAATAAAATTAATAAGGCTTGCAAATAACTTCAACAAAGGCATGAAAGTAAATAGATTGAAAAAATATAAGGGAATTAGATCTAGAGTTGCCACTTTTTATTTTTTTAAATAAACGAAATTTTCAAAGTTAATTAAATAGTTAAATATGAAAATCGAGCTAAAGAAATAAAGAAAATAAATTTGTGGATAAGAAATATCTGAAATAATTATCGTCCTCTTCTCATTAAATTTGATACTCCATAACCCAAAAAATACATTACAGTTTTAATATTTAAATACGTACCTATAACATTTTTTTATAAATTAAATTTTTTATATTTTTTTCAGTTGCAAAACCTCTGGTAATCCCTCTTATATGCCTCACACACAACAAAAATGGACACCAACCAAACTCAGGCATTCCATTACAATTAACTTCGCTCATTCAAATGAACTGCCGTCATACCTGCACCTCTTACGGATATAATTTATTAGCAAAAGTTAATGAAATGAAAAATAAGCGCTCAACTCTACTTAGACTTGATATGTTACTTTTATGCTACATTAATGAAGATATTTGGCGGAAGAACCAGGAAAAACAACAACAATAAAAACGCAAGCAAATGACGACCAAGTAGCTGACTAAATGGCTGACTGACTGACAATGCTTTGATTGATTACCGCTTGGCATGCAACAGTGTGTGAGTTGGAACTCATGAGGGTAGTATTGGAAGGAGAGTGGGAATTAACATATGTGTAGATATGTATGCATAGATGAGTGAACGTAATGTTATGCCATATTTACCCGGTGATAATTTTGTGAGACGTCTATGTAAGGCTCTGTTGGAATTTTGTGAATTAGCTGCTTAGGCTAACCACACACTGAGCAAGGAGCACTGAAGTGAATAAATTGCTTTCGAACAAAATATTATTTGACAGTTAAAAGTCGAATCTTTTTATGAGACAAGTATTGCTGAAATCTTGGATTTCTACTTACATACAGAGTGAGAAGGGAAAACCCACAAGGTGGAATTCTCTTTCCTCTTCAATGGTCCTGGTCGTTAACGACCTGCTTAAAAAACTTAAGCTGTGGGGTGATTGCTTATGCAGACGATGTAGCGCTTATGGGTAAAGGAAAGTTCCTGAGTAATGTTTACGAGTCAATGCAGGGGTATCTCAGCGTCGTTACAGACAGGAGAGTCGTAAATGGTCGCGCCATCAACCTAAATGAAACTGAGATGGTTTTATTTGCTAAAAAATACAAGAGAGGAAGCTTTCAGGGAAGCCAAATGTCAAAGCGAGAGTAAAAATGGCGTCGATGGCCTTGTACTACTTTTGAGGAGCCATTGGCAAAAGGTGGGGTCTCTCGCGGAAATTGGTACTCTGGCTCTACGAGACCATAGTCAACTTCTATGAAGTCTTTATGTGGTGGAGGGCTCTAGAAAAGACCAGACTTGCGAAGAAACTCGAAGGCGTTCAACGAGCGGAGCTAGTCAGCACGTGCGGTGCAGTAGGGTCTACTGTAACCATGTCACTTAACTTCATCTTTCACATATTGACCGTAGACATTGTCGGAAGGTATATGGTTGCGAAAGTTGCTATCTGACTCAAAGAATCTGGGTTCCTAAAAGAACACTTGTCTGAAAAGTCGGGAATCCTCACTCAGTTTGACTTTATGTTGGATCACTTAGATCATGGACCGAACCGAACTGTGGCGGCTTCTTCTCTGACCATGTACCAGCGAGTGAGTTGTGGGTGGTAAGAAGACTTTGAAGGAGAGGATCTTCATTACGGATGGGTCAAAGCTTGAGGTGAAGATTGATGGAGGGGTTTACTGTCAGGAGCTCTCTATCAACTTCAGCTTCAGACTTCCTGACTATTGCAGTGTTTTCCAGGTCGAAGTTGCATCCGTTAAGGTAGCAGTAGATGTACAGCGCTTTCTTCAGAGAAGTGATCATCCACCCAGATAGCAGAGCGGCGATACTAAGCTAGAACTCATCAACAGTGCGTTCAAGGCTGGTCAAGGAGTGCCTAACCTCGCTATCAATAATATCGAATGCCTTTGTGATAAGACTTGTATGGGTGCCAAGCTACAGTGGAATTGAAGAGAATTGTAAAGTTGCTGAGACAGCAACAGGGTATGGGAATACTGCCAAACGCCATCTGCAGAAGCTGTATGGAAGAACATGAAATAGCGAGAATTTTCTCCACTTCTTTCTTGACTATCCCGCGTTTGGGAGGTCAAGACACTTGGGAGCGCATACCTTCAGACATCCCACCACACAGTCGGGAATGGAAATTAAACGCCTGGAAAAAGATTTTCATGATATCTCTTAATATTAGTTTAAAGGTCACTCGAAGTCTTGAAATATTCTGCACTCTTATTTCATTCCAACTACATGTTTGATTTCCTACAGGGTAGTTAATGAAATCAACCAACATTAGTATCACTCTACATTCACTTGAATTATATTAAGAGGTGCACTGCGAGTTGAGACATCACTGTAACAGAAATAAATGAAGACTCCACATACCACCTCTGGCACATTGCTAGTGTATTAATGCGGTCATAAATGTTGGTTGCCATTTTGTTGCTGTTAAATGGCAAATATTAATAAAACAAAATACACATTTGCAAAAAAGCATGCGAGAGTATTTATTATGTTGCAAGTTATTGCGGGTTCGCACATTTTACTTCTGTTTGCACAGCCTCACATATGAAAGTGTGGGAAGGGAAAATAATGTATTTTTATGATTGAAGAGAAAAAAGAAGTGCTGCGAAGTCAATTTTGGACCGAAAATTAAGTGTGAAATCATTTTTGTGTTGCAAACTTTTTCATTTGTGAGAATAAAAGTCAGTCTGCGAGTGTGTTGATGAGGATAATAACTTTTGTTCTTAATGTGGCACAAAAATGTTATTCTACTTACAGCGGGGTAGTCGAGGATTTTTACTTTATTGACACTTATTGAATGCAGCTGAAGGAAAAAATAATTAAGAAAATATAAATATGCCTCAGGTTATTGATTCCATCGGTTTAATGAAAAAGTACTACTCTCGAGGTACTTTCAGGATTAAAGACAATTTCAGCACGCTTTAGAAGACCAAAAACTTCACCAAAGGCTTGACCAAAAATTCAAGAAAAAAATATGGTATCACATTCAAATAATAAATCATTTATGCTGCCACTTAAATCAAATAAATATTAACTTCTTCGCCTGTTTGTAGTATAAAAAAGTTTTCCCGCTGCTTTTCTTTCTCTTGTATGTGTTAATTAATAATTGATTTATGCGATTTTTAATGCAAAAGTTTTTCGTATCCGTATGAGACAAAATTTATGAGGACAAATGGCAAAGAACTGTTGTGCAGAAATGAAATTCTTGAAGACACAAAAAGTTTACAGGAAAAAGTTTCGGTTTCTCCGACTTCTTCTCCATTATTGGGGAAGTATCTGATTTTTTTGTTGATTTTGTTTTCTATATAATGACACTTACTATATATGGGTAATATGGCAATATTTATAAAATAGAAAACTTTTGAATCGTGATATTTCGACAGGCTCACCTAATGAGGAAAGGAATATCATTGAGCTGGCTGCGGAGAACATGTGTGAAGGTAGTTGGTAATGACCTTAAAATAGTGCAGTTCAGAAATAGAATGTATTAGAGAACTTTGAGTCACACTTAAGAGGTGTTTGTTGGTCTGAAAATCTATTTTTTTCTGAATTTTTTCTCAGAAAGCTAAAAGGATGAAATTTTTGCAGGGTTTTGGACGAAAGATTCTTGTTTTTTCAATTACAACTATTTGAAAAAAAATATATATATATGTAGTGAAATTTCCATGTTTTTGTAAAATTGTCTGCCAAAAATCCATTTCCTTCCTTCGCCAAGTTCTCAATTAAGGTTTTAACTAAAACATGTATTTTATTCACTTTAGAAATGGCATCGCAATGGCCGAGTTTAAAATAGTTTTTTCCAAAATATTTAGAATTTATTTGTTAATTGTAGATGTTTGTAACAACAGAAAATTTTAATAAAATATTTAATTTTTTATATGAGAAAAAAATTGTTGGAAAAATGCTGTTTTTTACCCTAGAAAACCCATTTAGCAGAGAAAATAGGTTGAATTATATAATCTCTTGTCGCTTATACAATTTCAATTAGGGATCCAAAAAATTTTCGTTTAAAATTTTTTAAGGATGTAATTCAAGTAATGTGTGGAGATGTTAATAGGGAAATTCATAATAAATATTTTATAATACGTTTTCAAACTGCCAATAGGAATATAAATGGAAAATGGTGTATATAAAATACTTAAAATATAATAATCAGAACCTAATTGAGTAAAAAAGGCAAAACGCTTACAGGAATAATTCTTAAGAAGTGAAAATATACCGAAATTTATGAATAATTAGATGTCTTAAAATAAAGTCGGACTTACCGGGCTATAGACAAAGCATTTTTAAACTCCTCTTATAGTTTCATTCCGCAATTTTTTATATTTTCCACTTTTTCTTGACTTTATTGAAGCGCAGTGCCTACTTCCAGGCGCATATACACACACATACTTCACTACACTGAAATACACTACACTATACACTTCACTTCTCTTCACTTTTCTCCCACACAGAGCACTTCTTAATAAAATACGTTGCTTTTGCTTTTGTCTTTCGCATCGCCTTTTGCATTGTCAATTTGCATTGGCCGCTGCCATTTGCATTCTTTGTTATCCGCTTAGCGTCATCGCAATCGCTGCTGTAATTGTGTGCTTACCGTCCCAGCACTCCGCGCTCCACGCTCCACGCTTATCATTTGCTTTGCATTCCACTATTATGACAACAATAAAAACAATAAAAGTGGGCAATATATTGCCTGCTGCGGTTTCTGCGTGCCCGCATTCTGCCAGCTCACCACAAATGCATGCCAGTGTATGCGTGCGTCTGCGTGTATTTGTTTTCACAGGCGAGTTCTTTTGGTCCTTGCCTTTTAAACGCTGGCTCTTCATGCGCACATCCCTTCAATTTACATGTCTTCGATAAACAATTGGCATATGTTGCTTTATCTAGAGGAGCGCGCTAGCAGCTTTACAAGCTTTCAGCTGCCATATGCGGTAGCGTGAACTTTTTGTTGTCCGTAATGTGGGATTAAATTGTTGTATTATAAATATTGGTTTTTATTCGCTTGGTTACGCAAATATGATTGTCTGCAAGAAAAATGAAAAAATAAAACAAATAAATAAATATGGAAATGAGTACACACAAATGTGGTATTGTACATATGTTAATATATATATATATAAGTATGTATACTTAGCATAAAAATAACTGTATATTTATTGCTATAATAATAGATTACTAATTTTAATTGAATTTTTGAAAATTATATGCCGACTTGATGTGCATGTTCAAAGTAATAAAATCCGACAGGTGGTGCTGATGCGAAAATATTTGAGATTTTCTTTATATTATATTCAAAGAAAGTATACTACCATTTTCTCGTTAGTTGGCATTGGCTATTAATATTGTGATGTCACAATTAGTTGGAAAATAACGCTCAATTGAATGCCAGGATTCGTTCTTAAGAATCTAAATTAGGAAGAATGTGAACGTAGGGTTTTCGATAGAAGATTTATATTTTATTACTTGAATGCTTCAAGGCTGATTCTAAATGGGTTCTCCAGTTTAACAACAACCCTGATACAGTTTGATAAGAGATGTCACAGTTGAGCGAACGAGACCCATATCTAAAAGCTCCTGGATTATTTATTAAGTCGTTCCTTTGTCTTAGCTTTCATTAGTGATTTGATTGACAGATTTATAAAAATGAGATTAAGATTTTCACAGAACATAATTGAAGCTTTGCACTGCGACTTATGGTTCATTGTGTCCTCTCGTATATAACATATGGTCACAAATGTCCTGCACTCTGAATAATTCCAGGAGCTTGCTGGACGCGACTGAGTTGATTGTGATCCCTGTCAATGTAGATGGAACCTAGGGCTTTGAGCCTGCTTCTACAAATTGCTGAGCAGTCTGGAGTCAGGTGTTCTAGGGTTTCTTGTTCCACGTCGCAAACCCGGCAGTTTGCGCAAGAAACTATGCCCGTGTTAGATAAGTGCTTCCTAAACTTACAGTGCCCTGTATAGAGTGCGAAAAGGAGACGGATTTCGAAGTTAAATATCAGTGCCGCGACAATCACACATCACCAGCCCCCATTAAAACTTAATAACAATAGAACCTTAAGAATCTAAATATTGTTCCTCAATTCTCTAAATTTGAAAGTAAAAGTTCAACGTCTTTTTAATTCTTTAAAAAGGTTGAAAAATAGGAGTCTGCTACTGATTTATTATACCCTGAACAGGGTGTAATCGTCTGCTTATCCCTACGTCTGTCTGTCTATACATAGACCTCGGCCAGAACGGCTCACAGTAAACGTCTCGTGATGTATTCTTAAGTAAGAAATTCGACCCTTAAAATTGAAAAAGGTAACAGAAAGTGAAATTTTGCTCACACAAATAATTTTTGCACCAGGCAGAAACTGACTGAATTGATCAAAAACGAAAAGGCGACATAAGCGTACTTAAGAAATTTTGACCGAAATGTTTATTTTCGACCGAATACATGTTTTCCGATAGCAACTTGAAGGAATATGCCTAGGTCTCATCCTTAGTACAGAAGTACTGCTAACTAGGGCGAAGTACCGAAATCTTGTCGGCCCGAGAATTAAGGTTTCATACAAATTTTCGCTGTATGTGAGTAAAATCTATTGCTCTAAATAATATATTTATTGGAAGCCCAAAAGTACTCAATAAAGTGGAGGTTCTGACCACAAGCGGCAGCACTTGAGCTATCATTACGCTCATTGAGCTATAAATAAGTTAAGCTAAAAAGCATTCTTTAAACAGTTTTAGAGCCGCTGCGTAGGTAACACTGCTTAAATATTTAAATATATTTAATTCGGTTCGTTTCTTGTCACTCAGATTCGATTTTAATGGACACTACGGTTATCACTTAAGTTTGTCAACAACCTCTGTTAATATAGCAGCCTACTAGCTCTTTAATTTAGTTAGATGAGGGAATTAATTGAGTGTCTTTTTCTTTTACAAAAAGGTTAGGGTTTTCTTTGGGTAACGTGGTCAGTCACACTACTTTTTAATCAGGCTGTGGTGTGGTCGAGCAATAGATTACGAAGTAACCTTACACATTGATTTTCATTAGATCCGAGCGCTTAAGAATGCTCTGAATTTCCATGGTAAATTTTTATAAAATTTTGGGAATTTATTCACCCTAAATTTATTCAATCGAAAGATTTTTTTCAAGAAAAAAAAGTATGGTATATTGTCGCGAAAACTATCAAAGCTTTGCTGTTGGCTGAATAGTTTTCGACCGTCACCCTTCTCCTTTTGGTTACTTTTCGTTTAATTTGATTTCATGATCACATCGATTTAGTGCCACATGCCGAGTCATTTATAACCACTTTTACCTTTCGCCTTGGTTGACAGTGAACTACTTGCAGTGCGCGTATTTTCACCGTTACGAAGCTGAGGCGGATTTCTGCAGACGTGCAGCTATCAACACAACTCTTTGCTTTCAGCACCAGCTACAAAGAAAAACAACAAAAAAACAAACAACTACAACAAAACGAAAGTAAAGCAACAACAAAAGAGTATGGCAACGCCAAGCAGCTGTAGCCAATGCAGTAGACTATTAAATTACTCAGCCGTTATGTAGTTTTCAGTGTTGCAACTGGCTGCTTTCCACACTTGCAACTTTTCGTCTCTTCGCCTTCGTTTATCCTTTGCTCGGCTGCTTGCCGTCTGGCATGCAAATGGCGAATAAATCAATGTTGCGGAGCATAGCGTAACGCCATTTTTTATGCACATAACGGCAAAAAGGAAAAATGAAAACAAAAACAACAACTACAACAATAAATAACAAATTCATGGCTACTTTTCATATGCGACGTGTTTATTAGCAACAAAAACAACAACAAATGCGCTGTTTTACTCGGATGCGGTGAGCAAATGAAGATTTGCATTTAAGTGTGTTTGTGTGAACTTGTAACTGGTGAATTGTAATGTGACCATTAAGATTTAAGAATAAATAATTTTTAATACAAGCCAAAGAAACTATGACTATGTAACATAATAGAGTCGGCTTGGCGGAAAACAAGCATTACGAGGTTGTAATGAATTTATTGCGGATGTGTGCATTACCGTTATTTGTTTGTTTGTGCTTGCCGCAATGCTGCGTGCACTTTGCATTTACTTTTAGGGCTAAGCGAGCTTTCAGAGCTTTTAATGGAGATCTTTGTTTACACGTCAGCACATGGCTTTTTATTGTTTGTGTTATTATTTATTTATGTTTGAATTTACTTGCCGAGCCTATTTTGGGTTTGGAGGCATGTAACTCGCCAAGTATTATTTTTATACTCACTAAGCGGTTTGAATTAACTCTATTTCGTGTTAAGGAGTAGCATGGGTTTACGGGTTTCAAAAATCTCATTAAATTTTACAACGCTTCTAAAATGTTGTCCTAAATTTACAAGTTGATCCGAGTAAAAATTTCGGAGATACAGCCTTGAGAACTTGTGCTCTCGAGGCTAGCTAGGCGTTTAAACGCGTTTTTCTCGAAACTGTGTCTTTGAAGTCGGTTGGGAAGATTTTTTTGATCTTCATGAAATTTTACATAGATCTTTGAGATACAATTCTTAAAGACTTGGACGAAATATTGTTTTTTTCCGATGACAACTATTTGAAAAAAAATATGTCGCGAAATTTTCACTGAAATTTTAATTTTTTTGTAAGAATGTTTTCATTCGGGGCGCATCTTTTTTCCAAGGGATCACTGGAATTGGAGGCGCAATGACCGAATTTAAAATATTTTTTATTTTTCAAAAATTTCAGAATTTCTTTGTTAATTGTGTATGTTTGTAACAACAATAATATTCTAATAAAATATTTCATTTTTTATATGAGACAAAATTGTTGAAAAGCCTATTTTTTCCCGAGAAACCCCATGTAACACTTTAATTTAGTACTTTGTTACATAGTTTTTTCATCCAACGGTTATTAGTAACACTTAAAACTATTAGTCATTATTATCTTTTAAAAATGGTCGAAATCGGACTACTCGACTTTGACCCCCATACCTTAAATATCAGACCCCTCATATTCATCGTGGACTTAATACCGAAAATGTGCATCGATATGCCAGCTTTCTCACAGAGAGGACGTGGACATCTTTTTCACATAGTAATAAAATCGATGAAGTAAGTACTCCCGATCGGGGAGAAATGACGTGTTCATGCTTCTGTGTATGCAGTTACATTCCCAGGGTCAAACGCCTACCCTTGACACCTCTCCGCGTAACCCTAATGAAGGATGCGGTAGTTAACCCATGTGGAGCCTGGGATCGCGGCGAGGAAGCTTCAGCGAGGCTACTCCAACATATTCGGTTAAAGAGATTGCTGAAGTCTAATTGCAGCGTCTGTTCACCAGAGTTGCGGCTGCGGTCTTGAATCAAGCGGCTCGCTATATACATAGATGTGAACAAAACTCTAATTTACTCGCCTAGCAAGATCGCGGGCTAAGTTTGGGGCTCGCCACGTAGAAACCTCTCCGATTGAAAAGAAAACAGTCTGGGATGAAAGTAGCTACTTTTGATGACGACCAACACAGTCAACGTGAGAAGGAGAGAAACCAGCCTCGGATGAAAGACGCCACTTTTGATGACGCCCACAGCAAAAGTAAAAATAACTATGATTTAAGGGCATGCACCTGGAATGGTGACGATGTTCAGAAGGTTGATATCTTTATAAGTTAAAGACTTACATCATCACCCAGCGTTCTAAAAATGGACGAGGCAAAGGCGGAGTCGATGGATGAGCGTCTAACCACAATTCGCATCAAAACAAAATTGTTCACCACAACACTGATTTGCGCCCACGCCCTGACGGAATAAAAAGCCGATATGACCAAAGATGCCTGTTAAGAGTGGCTGGATCGCACCTGTGAGAGCTGCCTCTGCCGCAATGTCAAAATCGGGCTTGGCGAGGGTGGGAAAAGAAGATAACTTTGGCACAACAGCTGGAAAATTCTGACTCGATAGCAAAACTACAAAGTGTTTGAGTCTGATCGGCATCGCCGAGGCCCGAAATTTAGTTGTCTGCAGTACCAGCTTCAAGCTAAAGAAAATTCATCAAGAAGACAGCCAAGTTGTCTTCGGATGAAAAAGTTTACAACCAGATCGATCATGTTGGAATAGAGGGCACTCATCAGCAACCCGGTATAAGCGAAAAGATTGGTTTTCGGAAAGGTCAAAATAAAGGAAATGACGAGCCCGATTCTCCACTCGATGACGATGGAATATATGTTCCTTTGCCTGACTGTGATCACGTTTCAATTGCAATTTCCCGCCTTTAGAACAACAAAGCGGCAAGGGTCGCTGTGGCCTCGTATACTAGGACTGGGCTTATGAACCTCATGTGAATTTAGCAGGCGTTGGTCTTATGAGTTATTACTGGACATTGTTCAATAGACATTACTACGGTAAGGATACAGTTTTATGGGACACAAGGCGTCAAAAATGTATAGAAAAAGGTTAGGTGGAAACTTTCTCCACCACTGTCCAACTGTGGGAAGACTGAGTTTCAAACACTTTGGCAGTCATTCCGCCAGCGAACAAGGAGAGCTGAGCTAGGCTCGAAGCGCTTTATCAATTAATGAAAGTGTTTAGGATTAATTATAAGAGTTTTAGATACCAAAGAGATTCGGCGTTCTAAGCTGTCCAATGAGATCCTTTTTAGTAGCGATCCTTTAACTTAACCTGTCTTCTTCTTCTTTACTGGCGTAGGCACCGCTTACGCGATTATAGCCGAGTCAACAACAGGGCGCCAGTCGCTTCTTCTCTTCGCTACTTGGCGCCAATTGGATATTCCAAGCGAAGCCAGGTCCTTCTCCACTTGGTCCTTCCAACGGAATGGAGGTCTTCCTCTTCCTCTGCTTCCCGCGGCGGGTACTGCGTCCAATACTTTCAGAGCTGGAGTGTTTTCATCCATCCGGACAACATGACCTAGCCGGCGTAGCCGCTGTCTTTTAATTCGCTGAACTATGTCAATGTCGTCGTATATCTCGTACAGCTCATCGTTCCATCGAATGCGATATTCGCCGTGGCCAACGCGTAAAGGACCATAAATCTTTCGCAGAACTTTTCTCTCGAAAACTCTTAAGGTCGACTCATCGGTTGTTGTCATCGTCCAAGCCTCTGCACCGTAAAGCAGGACGGGAATTATGAGAGTTTGGCTTTTGTTCGTCGAGAGAGGACTTTACTTTTCAATTGCCTACTCAGTCCAAAGTAGCACCTGTTGGCAAGAGTAATCCTGCGTTGGATTTCCAGGCTGACATTGTTGGTGGTGTTTACGCTGGTTCCAAGATAGACGAAATTATCTACAACTTCAAAGTTATGACTGTCAACAGTGACGTGAGTGCCAAGTCGCGAGTGCGACGACTGTTTGTTTGATGACAGGAGATATTTCGTCTTGCCCTCGTTCACTGCCAGACCCATTTTTTTTACTTCCTTATCCAGTCTGGAGAAAGCAGAACTAACGGCGCGGGTGTTGAGGCCGATGATATCAATATCATCGGCATACGCCAGCAGTTGTACACTCTTATAGAAGATAGTACCTTCTCTGTTGAGTTCTGCAGCTCGGACTATTTTCTCCAGAAGAAGGTTGAAAAAGTCGCACGATAGGGAGTCGCCTTGTCTGAAACCTCGTTTGGTATCGAACGGCTCGGAGAGGTCCTTCCCGATCCTGACGGAGCTTTGAGTGTTGCTCAGCGTCAGTTTACACAGCCGTATTAGTTTTGCGGGGATACCAAATTCAGACATCGCGGCATAGATGCAGCTCCTTTTCGTGCTGTCGAAAGCAGCTTTGAAATCGACGAAGAGGTGGTGTGTGTCGATTCTCCTTTCACGGGTCTTTTCCAAGATTTGGCGCATGGTGAATATCTGGTCGGTTGTTGATTTACCAGGTCTGAAGCCACACTGATAAGGTCCAATCAGTTTGTTGACTGTGGGCTTTAATCTTTCACACAATACGCTCGACAGAACCTTATATGCGATGTTGAGGAGGCTAATCCCACGGTAGTTGGGGCAACCTGTCTTCGAGATAATGAAATTTCGATATATTTGTTACTAAGGCGCAAAAAACTCAAAAAGTTCTTTCGGAGTTAAATATTTCTGAGATTAATTGAAACAAAATAGTTCCAGGGAAGTTTAAAGAAACTTTAAGTCCATATACACATATATAATTTTAATTTTTTCACATTAATTGCAGAGAATAATTTCTGCCATAAATTAAAAGCACGCAACTTCATTTTGTTGAGCTTGCAAACGAGGACACTCAACTCAAATTCACATCAAAAATTCATCCAACCTGTACAATTTGATGACCTGTTTGACATTTAATGCAATCAACACGGAACACCTTTTCAGCGCCGTGTCCTGTTTTACTTGCAAAATGCATATGTGGAAATGTGTATGTGTGTGTCATAATTAATTTCTCCTGCATGCAGCTATGAGTTAGTAGAGGAATATGGATGGGCTCTATGTATGTATGTGAGCTTATTTATGTGGGTGTAAGTGTGTAAGCAGTACAGGCTTCTAGGGTTGTGAAAGTAATGAAAATATTTTAAATACTGCGCAGAATAAATTGAAAATGGACAACATTCTAAATATGTATTGGAATGTTAAGGAACAACACGAGATATCCATGCGACATATTGGGAGCTGTCCTTATTTCGTTCGCCATTTTGGAGTCGGAAATTAAGGGAACATAAGAGCAATTGCATAGCAATTATTTGAAGCGAAAGGTTGTATATGCAGATAGTTTGTTTATGTAAAAAAAAATAAAAAAAAATTTAAAGGTTATTGAGTAATTTCAGTTAAAAATTAATTATAGAAAACTGTGCGCTCTGTTGTTTTCTTGTTAGGCAGTTAGCGGGTGCCAAGACGAGTTGAAAGGAGGAGGTTTGAATGAGGTACCCCGATTGATTTCTAGCTGATTTCTAGCAAGCGACTTAAAAAGTGGGAGGAAGAAGCGAACATTATCCTCCATCTCCACCTAATCTTATGCTATCAACTAACATGAGAAAAGGTGACCACATAAGCATTAATACTCCAAGTAGCACTCACGTAATTGGTAATCCAGGCGCAGCTTCGAGTGTGGAAGGGGCACTGAATCAAGAGGACCAAACCCCGCTGACAGACGAACAAAAGAGCCATTTCGATAGGAGATAGGAATCCTGGACGAAAGACTGGTCAATGCTCTGGGGCAGCAAGACGCTCAAATAGCAAATACTGGCTGCTAGATCTAGCCTGAAAGACAGTGAGGCTCTCCCCGAAATTAAAAAAAATCTCCAGGGTCAGGAAAACGACTACGAACTCCTGAGGTTACAAATTGATCAAATAGGGCGAAGTATCAAGTCTCAAGTCAGTAACAGATCATCAGTTTCAGTAACCGGCAGTAAGAGAATTACTAGTGAAAAGGAAGTCTGACGCAGAATCGACCCGTCCCTTCAACTGCCCTATAATCGACCCGGAGAGAACTTGTCATTGAGTAGTAGGGTAGCTATAATGTCCACGGGGTCGATATTGAAGATGCGGGTCATGTAACACACCAGGCCAAGAACTTTCATAATATGTACAAAAAAATATAACTTTTCTATCTTAATTTTCTGCCAACACGAGACATCACAGCGGTAAAGATGGACAACAACCCATTGCTTTTGAGAGCAGAGTTTTCCCGGCTCCCAGTGCTCCAACTTAAGAGACATTGAGCAGCTGGGGAACATCAAATCCACAGAGTTGCTGGATAAGACTTAATTTGGTTTCCACCAGGCTCAAATATTTTCTCGATTCTTGAAATGAATTGAGTTATCATTTATTATTAAGATGTGCTCTCTGCCAACAACTTGCTAGCCAACAGCGTGGAACCTTTGTTCTGCCTAATTTTTCCAGTATTTTTTGCTGAGGCTACTGAACTTTAAGTGCTCAGTGATTAATACTGCTAACAAATAAGCAGTTCTTTGTGGTTTACATTATCAATACATTATATAATTCGACTTGTCAGTCACTTGTAAAAAAACTATATTTTAAATTTTATAACCAAAGTACTTTAACTCTTTAGTAAAGCTTGAAATTAACAGACAACAAGGAGCTGTCGAAATTGCTGCGTCACTGACGCTTTAATAGCTTGCGTGAGTGACCCAAATAAAGCGCAACTCTACTGCAACGCCCCATAGCTACACTACACCACATATTCCTCCTGTCCACTCAACCAATGCTAGCAAGCGGTTGTTGATTTGCACTGCTGTACTGTTATAATTTGTGTTGCTTGCCTTGTAATTTGCTCTCTGCCATAATCGAGCTAGCTAACAGCGTGGAGCTGCTTGTTTGCCCCCATTTTTTTCCGGAGTTTATGCATTGCAATTTTTCCCCCATTTTCTTCGGAGTTCATTTCCTGTTCGGGCATATTGAAAAATGCGATTTCTCATTAAAATGTTGCCGTTTCCAATTAGGAGAATGAAGAACGAAAATTAAAATACTGAACTCGTAATATGGTCGTGGAGTTTGTTATGACAGGGCAGGACCACGGCAACATTGTTGCACTTTAAATATGAAATTATGGATTATTTTATTGTAGGGTTTTGTGGGAATAAATGTAAAAAATAGAAGGAAGAAATTTCATAGGAACCTTATTAGGGTGCGTGGCTGTAAAAGACGGGCTGTATATCAGCAGAATATTCCCTTACTGGCGAGGTGAAATAGTTCAATATCTTTACGGTATGGTGAAAATGAGACCACAGTGAGAAATACTCCCAAACCGTCGGTGATTATCCCATATCTGACGAGTTCTCAATCTAGAGTGAATGAGATGATTCTGCTTTAAGAGAAAGGGCTTTGTATCATGGTGCACCGACATTTCAAAAATATGGAAAGGATTTGTTCTAGGGAAAGTGGAATCCAGAACTAAGATTTCAGAACCTAGTATTAAGTTTAATTAAAGTCAGTGTCAGTACATTCAGTCCAAACCATTTGGTTCCCACAATGAAACTACTTATCTCTGTTATGCTTTTAGTGAATATACATTAATGGTTTGGTCCCTGATGGATTCATGGACTTCTACAACGCGATTGTGATAGAGCTAGGCTCTCGCAGTGGAGGTATAGGACCGTTTCCGTACTACCTTCGAGTTGCGTGTTCTCCAAGTGGTTAATGGCTCATTATATATAGTACATATATACTTTTCTTGGACCTATTTAATAAATCTTCAGTTATTGGGTCGTTATAATTTGGCTATATCTGTTTAGCTACATTTGGTTGTTGATTCTGTTCCGAGCTATTGTTCAAATGGCGTAAATATTTATCTCCCTCTTGATCGTTCTTAATGGGCAGAGTACCGTCTCTACCTCGGACTCGTCTAAAGAGGCTCCTGACTTGACTCGTTTGCTTTTTTGTTGCTGAAAATTAATCCTATGACCAAATTATTTACAAGTGGAGTTGCACAGCCAGTAAGCCTAAGTCCTTTCTAGATTTTTTGATCACGTTTGACTTAGTCTTTGGCGACGAAAATGTCGCCAGGCTATCTATGTACCATATATGGTCTCTGAATGCTTCTGTATATATTCAGTAGAAAATACTAGCTGAGTGTGGGCAGAGATATCAAGATCCTCGGAGTATACCCTCGTGCCTACTCCGCAGCAAATTCGCCTACTACTTTCGCTTGGAAAATGCTAGCTGAGTTTGATAGACTGATGGGCAGATATGTCAAGATCTTCGGAGTATTCTCTGTATCTACTCCGCAGTCTATTTTCGCTTGGAAGATGCTAGCTGAGTTTGGTAAACGGCTCCAGTTCCAACTTTGAAGTCCATTTTGTACCGGTCGCTATAGTTTGAGATAGTTTTCTCATCGCCAATTAAAACTCTGCTCCACCTGGAAGGCACTTTTGAAATCCAAGTCTAATCTATTTGGGTTCATTTCGAGCACGTTTAGGACTTTTCATGTTGCAGATTGCAATTTCCACAAAAGTGGTACCTCTTTTGTATCTCACTTTACCAAAAGTGAACTTTTCTGACTCCTAAATGTAGGCAATTACGAAGACTGTAGTAGAAGAATAGGTAGTATGACTCCGCACTCTCGAAAATGTTATATTTTATTGATGTAGAGTCAATCTATAAATTTATATAACCAATTTTATGGTGCTTGAACATTTATAATATCCATTCAAAGTTATCCCCAGACAATCAAATTTGTATTGCTTCGTTTTTGTAGAACAAATCGTAGCCTTCTTTCTTCTTCCTTCTTTTTTCTTTATATACAAAAAATCCGCCACCGTAATGAGGGTTTACCTTACACCACAAATATATTTGTCATGGGTCAATTTATAGCTCAGCTTAAACTCCGCATAGCGCATTATATAATCACTGGCATTCAATGCAATTTAATTTACGGGCACTATGCGCCTAAATGTATGCGCTATAATTCAGTGAATTAAAAGTTTCGACGTTTCGCCGCGCACAATACATTTGCCTAAACTTTCCAGCAACATTTCCAACGAAAATACATGCCGCTTTCCGCCGACTCTCTAGAGCTCCCACGCTTCACCTCTCGCTGCCATCAACTTTATCCACATTCTCTCCACGCTTCGAACTACTTTTAGGCGGTTTATTTATAGTTGATTTGCCGCTCTCTAGGGACGTATACGCACTGTTTTCCGGGTGTTTAAATTGTCTTGTCATTGAGTTGTCTGGCCGCCGACACACACACACACAGACACAAACGGTTTGCACAAATACACATTTAGTCAACACTTGTAATTGTTATTGTTGTTGTTGGTCGAACTTTTCGCACGACGCTGTCTTCTCTGTTTGCGCGCCTGCCATTTAAATTGCAATTATTTAAAGTCCCTTAAGGATTTCCACTCATTATGTTAATTTTCTCCTTCAAGGCGCGGCCACACACACATACTTAAACATACAAATCTTGGCATGCATATATAGTGGTTATATGTGTGTGCTTTCGGTTAAGTACTGTTATGCATGTAAGTAAGTTTGCAGAAGCAAGTTGCCTGTTTCACTCGCAGTGTTCTGTTTACGCACAAAAGTAGACTACGAATTTTGTACTGCCTTCTCGCTTCGCCTCTTAATAGTTGCGCTCCAAGCTTGGTTTGCTTGCGATTTTCCCTTTGTTCGCGCGCCGATTTCCGAAATTTATATACCAGCACTGTCACTGGCGCATTTTCTGTTCATTGCTCTTTGCATAAATGACTCGTTGTTGCTGTTGCTGTTCCTGTTGTTGTTGTTGTGCTTATTTTATGTGGATCGCCGTGGCTAAGAAACTTGCATTTTTTATCTGTTGCAGCGTCGCATGCAAAACAATTTAATTAAAAGTTTTGTGCTAAGTTCATAAATTACAGCAACAACAATGGTCAGCTGGTTGAGGTCACAACAACGCAGGGTTCAAAGAGTTTTTATTCAGAAAAAGAACATAGTAATAATGATAGTGGAAGGAATGTGTGCGAAAATCCAAAAGAAATATCAGAAAAAAATGGAAACTAAAAAAATATTGCAAGGGTCCGCAACAAGCGGAGAAAAGCGAAAAATATGCAGTTCTTGAAACTACAGTGTGTGAGAAGTCCAAACATTATTAGTTAGCGGAAAGAAAAAATGCAAATTTTGCGATTACGGAGTACCTCAGAGAGTCGTTGCGGGTCACTCACGTTTTCTTTGTAACTATTTTTTGGAAGCTCTTGCTCACATATTGTATATTGAAGTTAATCTCAAAATATTTTTTTTACAAAAAAGTATAAGAAATTAAAAATTGTTTGAGCCAAAATTCTCACAAATCAGTGTTAAACAACCCGAATTTATCAAAAAAGAAAGAGAATGTTAAAATGAAAAGCTCTCTCTCATATTAACTCCTAGGAGAAATTAAGAAAATTATAATTTTTGAAGTCAAAATTCTTCAGTAGCAATATTACAAAACTCTAAAAAATACTAGGTATAAGAATCCCAAAACAAAAAGCTCTCTCTCTCCTGATATACCCGACAAAAAGTAAAAAAATGTAATTTTTGATGTCAAAATTCTTCAGTAGCAATATTACTTAACCCAAAAAAATATTAGAAATAAGAATTTCAAAAAAAAAAGTTTTCTCTTTCATTCATTTTTCGGAAAATTTAATGAAAAGAATGCCAAAACGTTCTTATAAAAATTAATATGAAAAAATCTCTCTCTGTCTCTCACATACTCGCCGAAGACAAATAAAAAAAATGATGATAGAGTACCTCTACAACAATTTTGAATCACTCCTTAAAAATAATTAAAATAAAATAAAAATCTTAAAGCTCTCTCTTTCACTCTTTACTTGGAAACAAAAATTGAATTTTTGGTGCCATAATGAATTCTGAATACTTTTCAACAGTCCTAAAAATTATAAGAATAAAATTTAATAAAAATTAGTCTAAAAAAAGCTTTTTCTCTCTCTCTCTCATATCCTTCCGAGGAAAATTTAAAGAAATTGATGGCAGTATTCTTCTAAAACAATTTTGAACCAACTCTTAAAAATACCTAAAATAAAATTTGAAAAACTTAAAGCTCTCTCTTTCGTTCTCCTTTCGGAGAAATAAAAAAATTTAATTTTTAATGGATCTAAAACACTTTGGAACGATCCCAACACGTATAATTTAAAAAAAGCTCTTTCTGTCGGAGAAATGAAAAAATGATGCCAAATTCTCCCAAAAAAGTTCTCTCTTACATTCTCTCCTCAAAAAAATAAAAAAATTGTAATTTCTAATGCCAAAATAGATTTAGAATATCTTTGATCATTATAAAATTAAAAGCTAAAAAAAGCTCTCTTCGCTCGGAGAAATAAAAAAGATGCCAAAATTCTTCCAAAATATATTAAAAAAAAAATTCTAAAAAATAATAAAAATAAAAATGAAAAACGGAGAGCCTTCTCTCTTATTCTCTTCTCGGAGAAATAAAAAAGATCTATAATACTTTTTAACAGTTTTAAAAATTATAAAAAAAAAAATATAAAATAAAAATCGCTGAAATAAAAAAATATGCCAAATATCTAAATGAAATAAAAAAATTAAAAAAAAAAATGGAAAGCTTTCGCTCATTCTCTCCTCGGAGCAAAAAATAATTAAAATAAAGCTTAAAAAACGAAAAGCTCTCTCTCTCTCTCTCTCTCACTTATGTTATCCTCAATTAAATTATACAAAAAATATTACAATTTTGCTGCCAAAAAGCTTTTCGAACAATGTTAAACAAAACTCAAAAAAAAAATTTAAAAAAGTAAATAACACTCCTTCCCAAATTCATTGCGCTCACAGTTATTAAAAAACTTCGTGTGCCACAAATTTATTTCTTAATGGCGCTTTCGTTGGTCAGCCATAAGTTCTTTTGTTTTATAACTTTTTGTTGTCGTTTTGTTGCCGGCAGCGTTGCTGTTGTTTGCCTTATTGTTATTTGATTTGCATTTGGTAAAAGTTTTGGTGAGAAATTTGCGTGAAATTCTGGCAGCTTTGGCTGATTTTTCATTTGTTTTTTTTTTTCTTTCTTTTTTTTTACAAACATTTATTTTGCGTAATTTTTGGCATATTTTTCGCCATTTCTTTCTTTGGACTTTGTTAATTTTCGCTATTTACTTGCTTCGCTTTTCGCACGTAAGCAACAACTGTTCATTAACATTGCCCTTCGTCGTGGCGCTTAATGAAAACGGAGTAAATTGAGAGGCGAATTTTCGCTTGAGTTACACAACATAAATATTTTACTTGACCATTCAAATTATTGTGGAGGAAATGAGAGCAGAAAGTAATCGGTTTACGGTTACTAGCCGGAATCAACAATTTATTGGTTTTAATGACAGTACTTGGGTGTGTTTGATATCAGGCGGTGATTCTTTGAATGGAATTTAACTTTCAATAAGGAAATTACAAAAAAAGGACTCACAAAGTTTGATGACGATCTACAACTGATCTTGTTAAGCAACAAGTTCACACGTTAGGGTTCAATCGACAGACGTCGGAGTGGATTGAAAGCGATGAACCGAATGCAAACCATGGAAAGGTGTAACCTTCAGCTAGTACTCGTAATGTTATAGCGTATCGTCTATTAACATATATTATTACATAGCACTATTGGAGTATTTGAAGGACGCATTATCTAAACAACGAGCCGTTTTGAAGAAGAAGATCCGGATCTGCACTCTACTACCTTCTACTGTTCTGTTTTCGCTGAAAAAGAACGTAACAAAAATAAAGAAATACTTGTAATGCCGAGGTAATCAGTGAGAAGGTTTCAAATTGTTTGATATTTGGCCTATAATTTCTGAGGGATCCCAAATATTGTAACTGATCCAGCGATCTATTCATCAGATATAAATGTCATAGTCCGACTTCCATGTGGTTGAATGATATGAGTTATTTGGGAGCTATTTTGGCTTTGGGTAAGAACGATATAGTAGAAAAAATGTAAATTTCTTTGAGCACGGACGTTCTATTGATTCCACCACACTTGGCTGGGGAATCATCATTCCAGTAGTAAGTAGTAGCAGTAGTCAGCTGTACTTGGTATATAAACTGCCAATAACGTTACCGAAGTTTTCTGCTCCGTCCTAATTTTCCTTGAGAACTGTTCTTGTCACTAGCGGGATTGCACTTGGACTTTCGTAAGCAGTACTTTGTGAAGCCATAAAATTATAACTCCTTTAATTCGAACGTACAAGTCGTCAAAACGCCTTGTGTAATTCCTATTCCCACCAGTTTGGCGGATATCTAAAACTGGGAGCTTCAAAATATTTAAGCCTTAGCCAATCATTAAAGAAGTGATTAGTTGTTTCTATCGCGTCCCCTTTGGTACAACTTCTACAGCTGGCGTCCAGTAAGATTCTTAAACTTACAGCTGATAGGGTAATGTCTTTTAAAACTTGCACAATGAAGGAGAGGTTAGCCTTACTGAGGGCAAAGAGCTCGTTGGCTGTCTTGCGATAATCTTCGGCCAAAGGAATCCTACGACAGCGCATGAACCGATAGTGTGTCCAAGTGTTCTGGAAGCCCAGAAGATCAACTGAAAATCAAATTCCACCGAAGATACTGCAAAGGACAAATACCCTGTCTCTGTTTTTCATAGTTTAAATTTCGGTTTAGTTAGTCGAATAGATAAAGATGTCATGGCCTTGATGGTTTTAATTGTTTAAAATTTATGAAATAATAATGTGGTGCGGTAATTACAGCTTTGCAAGATCGTTCTTCAAATCCTCTTCCATTGAAAATCAAAAGTTTTTTATTATCGGTCGCTCTTCTAAAAAACATAAACATACTTCTTTCATGAAAGACTTTGCGACAGCTGCCTGGATACGGTTGACAAAATGAGAGTCTGATCGGCAAGTTTTCGCCTGTTTCACCATCTCTTTTGTTAGAGAGGCCTATATCAGATAGTAACTATGGTAGCTTAAGCGACTTATATGGCTCGGTCATGTTATAAGAATAGTCAACAAGACAGCGCATAAGAAGAGTTTAGAGGTCTATTTGATCATTCACCGGTAAAGCATGAGAAAGACCGAATTAAGACATGACAATGCTTGTCGTACAAAATTGGAAAGAAGCCGCAAGAAGACCAGGTGTATGGAGGGCATAACTAGAAGCAGTAAAAGATCATAGGGGCTGCAACGCCAAAACATGATCATGAAGTGTTGTAATAATCGCTTTTTGGCAAATACCATGATATCAGAGACACCTTACGACACCAGGAAGTCAGTGACGCTTAGCGGTCGTGCTCTCAGAGCTGTCATTTTCCAACATAATTTTATTCTTTTATTCCGTCTACTTTTGGTTATGCAAATTTAGCTCAACTATACTATTGATTCGAAGGTGGACCATTATATATGTACTTCTTCAACAAAAAAATATTGAAATATAATTAATTTTATCTCTGCAAACTTTTGATCCTCACAGCATTAATCAGTGAGCTCCTCAGCAAACCTATTTGTACAGCTATAATTTATGTGCGAACGCCGCATTCCAGCTGCTCACCTATTTAAGCAATTTAAGCCAAAAAGTCGGAAATCACCTTCAAAGCTTATTAGGACTTAGCTTATTAAATAAAAGCTTGCGGCGACGCCAACACACCCACAATGGAAAATGGTGGCAACGGAAGTTATTAGACGCACAGCTTTCGAGTCCACTGGCCGACAGCGAGCTGACATTCGCTACGAGGGTACACTTAGCACCTGAGAGGCAGGTAGAAATACACGGCAAAAAGTATGCGAAAACAAATTTACAAGTTTAGAATTCTACAAAGCAACAGTGACTGACAGTGAACCAATTTTCATTTTAGAATACGAAACACAAAACAAAAAACAAAAAAAGAACAACTACAACATAATAAGCGCATTATTAATTTTTGACCCGAACGTATTTTGTTAATTTAGTAAGTGAGCGCGCAGCGAACGCTGGAGTGAGAGCGACAAATTCCCAACGCTAATTTCGAAAGTAAACACAAAGCTTTTGTGCTCAAACAAGCTGCCACAAATGCTTTGCCACGCGGGGAAGGGACGGTAGGGAGGCTGTAGTCGTCAGTGAAATGACATTTTATGGCAGAGGTGAAGATGAAAAGTGTCCGAAGGGAAGTGAAGTGAAATGAAGAAATGCGAAATCTGACAGCAAATTCGAGAGAGGGTGAGGGAACAGCGTAGGCGGCAAACAGCCAAAATAAAAGGTAAATGAATGTAACGGTAAACGAAAAAAGTGTATAGTGCGACGGGAGACAGCTGGTGGGCGTCAAAATATGGAGCAAATGTACAAATGTCATATCCAATTTATTTCGCTGTACTTCCCCGCCCTCCACAAAACGGCGGAACTTGAAAGGTGAAAGTGACTATTACTTTTTGGACAGCACAAAGAGCAACAAAAAAGCCTTCATGCTTTGTTGCTGGCCAGACCTTTCTACTAACTTTTGAAGTAGCGCGTGTTGTGCATAGTTTTCAGCTTTTTTTTCGCTTCGCCTGCGGGTCAGCGCACGACCGCTGTCTCTACCTTCAGCCATACATACTTAAGCAAGGCGCTGCTGTAATAAGTAAAGTAAGTAAAGCAGCTAAATAAAGAGTGGCAGCATTGGATTTCACTGAAATATACCTGCGGCGTAACGGTAAGGTAAATGGTATGAGCAAAACTATGCTGCAAGTGCGAACAGCGATGCGCGCACAAAAAGTTACGTATACGCCATGTCGGGTGCGAGCCGATACGAGCAAGAAAATGAGAAATGTGAGCTGTCACAAAAAATGACAACTAAATTGGGGATATACTGCATAAAAGGAAAAAAATAAAAGCAAATTAAATAAATTAAAAAGCAGCAGTAAGAAAGTAAACATCAAGCTAGCGAAGAAGTAGAGATACAACAACAAATTTACAATATTTTTGTAGACTTTAATGTGACTCAAGAACAAACCAGCTGCTAGCTGTGCTTCAAAAACATATAATAAAGACAGTGCGCATACAAAGAACGATAATGTAGGTTATAGTGAACTGAGCATGGTACAGAGCAATACCATTTTACAACAAAAGAAATGAAAACAAGAAGCTATGAATAGGGAAAATATTACGAGTATTGACCACGCCTTTGGAAAGCCCTTCACTAAGATTACATATTTTATTCGATTTATAAAGCGAAGAAATGACTGAAAAGCTGTGCTATTTCTTTAAATTCGCTTAGATCGGTGGAATATCTATTAAGAATAATTTCGATCTGTCATATTCAAGATCATCCATACGAAAAACTGAAATTGAGTTGAAGAATATAAATGAAAAATTAAAATGTGAAGAAGTTATAGAAGACTAAATGTGAAAAATATTTATACAAAGTGATGCCACCTGATTTAAATTTTATATACAGTTCAATTCATCAGATAAATGAAGTAAAAAGGAGAAAGAAAAAAAAGAGTAGAAACATTTATATATTGAAAATATTTTTGTATAAAGTTGCCACGTACTTATTTGAAAGGTTTAAGTTAAAAAAATTTATGACATTTAAGAAATAATTCCTGCCAAACAGGGACAAGTATTCAAAGAGGCATGATATTTCGGGCTTGGCATACCTACAGCAAAGCAAGTTCGGTAGACACTGCTCTACACACCGTTATGTCATAGGTAGAAGGAGCTTCCATGCTTAAGAAATGTGATGAGAACATTTCGCGATATACGGGAAGCATTCAATAATATGCGGACATGTTTGGAGTTGAAACGAACCTCAGGCATCTCCTATATTATCTTCTCTACGACAGAACGTGCACTACGAAAAATCAATAGGGGCATCCCGCAAGGTGGAGTCCGATCTCCTTTACTTTGGATCTTAGTGGTAAGTAACCTACTGAAAGATCTCCTGAAACCATGCTGTCGGATGATAGCCTATTGCGAGCATAAGAAACATCCCAGATACTGTTTATGAGCTAACACAAGAGTACCTGAACGGAAAGAAGCGGCCTAGCTGTCAATGCAAATATCTTTGTCTGGTGGAGGGCGCTCGGTATGGCCACTAACTCTAAACAATTGGAACATGCTCAACGAGGGATTATAATTGGCATCAGTGGGAACTATGTATAACACCAACGATGGTACTTAATATAATACCACTCGACATAAATCATCCGTGAATATAGCCGACAATTACATTCTTGAGAAAGTTGCTATTCGACTCCGAGAAGCCAGACACATTTGGAGCTAAAGAGTGGGACATTCAAAAATCTTCTCGCTCTTCGATTGGACCCCTGATAACTTGGACCGCAGAAAGTTAGAAGGGGAGTCTTTTGTCGCGCGCTCTTAATCAACTCTTATTTCGGACTGAAAGACCACTGTAGTGTCAATTGTGAGGTTGTGAAAGCCTGCTGCTTCAAAGTGGCTGAATTAGATATTAGGCAGCTCAATAAGTTTGTGGATGGCTATAGGGGCTTTGTAGATAAACGACGGTTTTATTGATTCGTACTTAGGATGGACTTCACAACGGATAAGCGCCTTTTGACGTTTAAGTGGAGTTATTCGTGGCCTCACGAATATCAGCTTTTTTATCTAACGTAATCTAACCTATGGATATCCAACTAAAAGATTTACTTATTAACTTAAGGTTGAAAATAGTTTTGTGAAGGGTTACTACATGATTAAAATTTTTATGGAATTAAAAGAATATTAAAATAAATAGTTGAACAATGAAGTAAGGACTTTAAGTCGAAAAGTTTAGTCCAAAAGGCCACCTAATAAATTTCTTGAAAATAGTCGTTCCGAACTCCCAAAAATCTTAGCTCCTAAATCTCCTTTAATCTGGAATTTTATTTGGGTATTGTTTTGAATTAAGTACATCATTTAAATAGAGTATATATAGTTATTCCATAAGGTGAACAAAGAACACTTTATGAGGATCTTTTAACCCAGTATTAAAATCCAAAGTGGATGAGATAATTTTGAGGAAAACTCAGTAAAAAAGTTATGAATTTATGTTTTGTAGGACCACTTCAACCAAGTTCAGTTAATGACTTCAACCTTACTCCATTTAAATGATGGTTGGATGCCTACTCGACAGATTTTAAGTTACTCAATGTCGAACTAGTTGGTAGAAACAAAGAAGGTCAAAAACTAAAAAGAACGTGATATGTTTTCGCTCTAAAAGAGCATGTGGTCGGTGTATGTCCGTTGGTGCAACGGGGCAACACCCAACAAATACAAGACAAAGCGCGCAAATTTCACAACGCTTTTGTGAATTTATAATTCGCCGCCCGCATATACGCACCCACATACATCCAGAACTAAATAGTGACATTCATGATTACCAGGAATAACAGCGAATCACAGCGGAAACGGATGTGCCACTGGTCAACCGATTGTTTGGCAGCTGTTTGTCGCGCAATTATGGCGAATCGTGACATATTGTTGCTGACAGTTCACTCTGATTGTCATTTGGTGCGCGATGCAGGCCGTTTTTGAAATACAATTGCATGGCATTTAGCGCAAATGAGCGCGTGGATAGTGGCCTGGCCGCTTTGCAAATGATAGTTTATGGAAAGTGGGTTTGGACGGTTAGGATGATTGCTTTCCTGAAAGTCAATGGATGGATAGAGATGATTGAAAAAATAATAATAATATACTTAAGCTTTTAAGGATACCAAGAAGCAGAAGTACTTATATGTGAATTTATCACAAGATAAAGATAAAGAGCTATCAAGCAGATCATAGAATGCAGAATAATTATCTTAGGTTTTTAGAAATCATCAGATTTCACAGAGTTATAAATGAGTAGTACGTAGTACTAACAAATCATAACTGAGACAAAGAGTTCAATTTATTGATTTTAATATCAGAGACACTTATACCTCAATAATAACAAAAATATAAAAATATTTTCTCGTGTATACAACTCCCTTCACCTTTCTGCGTGAAAAATCTTTAAATATGCGCATTAATTTCATGCAACATCCTTCAACTTTTATCCAGCTTGCGCTTCTCCTCACATTACGCGCTGCATTATGCCACCCTTTGACTATCCCTTTCATTGGCGTCGATAAATTGTGCATCAGCAATTTCTTAATAGTGTCGGCGTATTAATTTCACTTCCGTTTTTATAGTCTTACCGGCTTTACTATGGTAATTTATCTCATAGCCGCCAAGGTATGGAGCCAGCAAGCTGGATGACCGGCTGCTGTATTAGCCCGTCTTGGCAGCTAGTGTAGATGAAAGGAATATTTAAATTACACTAAAGCTAAAATAGAGAGAGCCAAAGATAACAAGCAGTACAAGTCTTCTTTATAACAACAACAACGGTGTTTCCGCTGCAGACTAATTCTAACCATTGAAGAAGAACACAAGATTAGGCGAGCGCGTAAAGGAAGTACCAAGGTCTCGTTTAAACGTGTAAGACAGTCTCGGCGATCTTCTCATACTCACATTGCCACCCACTTTGCCATAATTAAATTGCATTTAAGTTTCTCAATAAATTAGCGCAACCAATCTTAATTTACACGGAAGACTGGAAAGGGATAATAAAATGCAGAGGAATTTATGCACTCTGCCGGAGTAACACTGCAGTGTCGCTAGGCCGAATGGTATGGAAGATGTCTGGCAAGCGGTAGTGATAGTAAATCTAAGGCAGCTGCATGAGATATGTTTAAATCTTTAAGATTTTCTGCAGAAAAGTGTTTGACTTATTGTACGGTAGCTTGCGCTATTTGGTAGCAGGAGCTTCAAAGTGGGTTATAGTTGTAAGTGATGAAGGTTTTTTTAGGATTAAGGCTTCCCACAGTAAACATAAAGCGGCAGTTTACTGGTGGACAGAAAATATCGCCTAACTCAGACGCACATGCTTCCGCCTTCGCAGATCCTATACGAGCTCCAGACGCAGAGGAGTCGCGGCTGGGAAGCCGAGCAATACCAAACAAAAAAAGAAAATTATAGAAAAAAGAAAAAATGACTTGGGTATAAAATAGTAATGAAGAAACTCGGTTTTCGAGCAAACCGCTGACGGTGACTTAACCGCTGACAAAATGGATCACTTCGTAAAAGCATCCTTCACCACACAGGAAAAAGGGCTGGGGACCCAGAACAGACTCTAAAATTTCCACAAATCCTCCAGTTCACCCTCGAAGAGCTGCAATTAGCCACTGGCAAGTACAAGACCTTGTTGGTCTTCCACTGCCCGGACG